>SJYW01005245.1:348020-388445 GCA_006410735.1 Raphicerus campestris
ACACACACACACAGCCCCAGCTGACAGTAAACCATACTGAAGGACTCAAGGTTGTGAATAAATACCTTAGTTTCCTGACTTCTTAGGTGATGAAATTCTGAGGGTTTTGTTCTACTATTTTTCAGAATTTCCCTATCAGATTAAGTTCCAGTTGCCCACAGTGGTATCTGGCTTGATATTCATTTTTTACTGGCTGTTATTCACTGTCTCACTCTCCCCCTTCTCTATAACAGTATCCTGGGTTTATCAGCCAAACCACTTAACTGCATTTGAATCACTATCTTCAGGGATCTCTGCTTCTAGGGGAATTTTAACTAAAATACAGGGAAATAGGAATGTACAGACATTTGAAAACCAGATAAGACAATTCATCCTACAATAAACATTGATATTGGGTACAATGCTGATTTAAAAACAAACAAATAAAAAAAAGAAATGCCAATTTATCCTGAGAATTTTTGAAGGCAGTGAAGAGAGGAGAGAATACTTTAGGAAAAGCAAAGAACTTGAGTAGATATAGTGAGAAAGTCTGTATCAGTATGTTGGGAAGTTCAGTATAGCTTCAGTAGAATATAAGGTGGAGGCAGAAAGTGAGAGAGTTAGTCTGGGATAGATCAGAGACAGCCTTCTTTGTCTTGATGAAGAGGTTAGACTTAGTTTTGTAGGCAATGGTGAGTCACTAAGTCAAACTTGTTTTAGTCAATTAAGTGATCATATGTACTTTGCATTTCAGAAATGTTAAACTTGCAACAGTACAAATAATTACGCTTCCACAGATAACAGCAAGAAAGACCATCAGAAGAGCACTGCGAAGTCTAAAGGAAGACGTGAAGCAGGAACTAAATCAAAGAAATGACAGTGGAGACGAGAACAGAGATTAAGGAGAAGTTAGGAAGGTAGAATCAATTGACCTAGTCAACTGGTAAGAAACTAGAACATGGTAGGTGAAAAGAATGTAGAAATTCTCTCTATTGCTTTCTCTGATACCTGGGTGTGTGGAAGTGTCTTTCACAAACAGAAGAAGTCAGGAGGAATAGGCATTAATTTAGGAAGTGGAAAGGAAAAGCTACAAGATAATTAATTCAGTTTTGAAGATGTTATTGAAATATTTCTAGAACATCTGGGAATTTCCCAGAAGACAACTGTATGTGGAGAAAAGAGAAAGATTTGGGGATTTCATAATATAAGTGTACCAAATATCTACTGCCACATAACTACTTCAAATGCAGTGGCTTATAACAAAAATGACTTCTTACGTCTCACAGTTCTGTAGGTTGGCTAAGCAGTTTTCCCCCTGTCTCTCCTGGATTCACTCAAGTAGCTGCATGTAGCTGCCCGCTGGCAGTCTGGCTGAAGTGGAAGCAACAAAGTGGCCTTGGTCAGAGATCTGGGAACTTGGACTGTTTTATCACTTCCATGTGGCTTTGCATCCTTCACACTAGCTTCCTTACATGCCAAGAGACAAGAGCGGAAGCTGCAATGTCTCCTAAGATTCTGTGCAATATCACACCTGCCACATTTTACTTGTCTAAGCAAATCACAAGGCCAGCAAAACTCAGGGGGGTGATGAAGCAAAAAGGTTACATTGCAAAGGCACATCAGAGCACCAGAGAAAGATGTGATTCAGCAAATGCCATTATTATAACAGACAAGTCCAAAGTGGTTTTGAAATCTTGAATGTACCAGCCTTGTAAGTAGGAACTGAAGCCAAGTGAGCAGTGCATCAGGAGCCAACTAAGAGATTCAAGGAAAAGTTAAGGAACCAATGCAAAAAAAGAAAGGGTCCAAGGAAGCCAGGAAGAAAGTTTTCTCAAGAATAACGGAGTCAGCAATACTAAAACCAAAAATTACTCAGATTTGGCAATTAGAAAGTCACTAGTGTCTTTTCCCAAAGTGGTTACAGTGATGCAGTGGTGGGTAGAGACAGGAACCTGACTGTGGTGGCTTGAGAAATAATTGGATGTGAATATCTGTCATTTTATCTAGTTAGTTTATAAAAGAAAAAAGGATATAGGACTGTATATGGGAAATCCAGCAAGGGAGGGTAATGAAAGAATATGTGTAACACTGAGGCTACTTAGTAAGTTGGCTGTAATTGCCTTTTTTAAGAATAGTAGATGTCCATCAGCAGATGAATGGATAAGAAAGCTGTGGTACATATACACAATGGAATATTACTCAGCCCTTAAAAAGAATAAATTTGACTCAGTTCTAATGAGATGGATGAAACTGGAGCCGATTATACAGAGTGAAGTTAGCCAGAAAGAAAAACACCAATACAGTATACTGACACATATATATGGAATTTAGAAAGATAGTAATGATGACCCTGTAAGTGAGACAACATAAGAGACCCAGAGGTATAGAACGGACTTTTGGCTTCTGAGGGAGAGGGAGAGGGTGGGATGATTTGGGAGAACGGCACTGAAACATGTATACTATCATATAAGAAATGAAGCGCCAGTCTATGTTCAATACAGGATACAGGTTGCTTGGGGCTGGTGTATGGGATGATCCGGGGAGATGGTGTGGGGTGGGAGGTGGGAGGCGGCTTCGGCATTGGGAGATCGTGTACACCTGTGGCTGATTCATGTCAATGTATGGCAAAACCAATACAGTATTGTAAAATAGAATAAAGTATTAAATTAAAAAAAAAGAATAGTAGCCCATGATTAATACATTCTAAGACCTCATTGTCACTATTTTGTTACACAATTCCACAGCATAATAATCAGCACGTGTTCCTTAATATTCTGTTGTGTCAATTTCTTAAAAAACTAAAAAAATGGGAACTTCCCTGGTGGTGCAAAGGATAAGAATCTGCCTGTCAGTGCAGGGGAAAAGAGTTTGATCCCTGGTCCAGGAGGATTCTGCATGCTGATGAGCAGCTAAGCCTCTGTGCTACAACTACCTAGCCCATGTGCCACAGCTACTGAAGCCTGCACACCCCAGAGCCTGTGCTCCTCATCAAAAGAAGCCACCACAGTGAGAAGCCCATGCACTGCAATGAAAAATGTGCCCAGGTCACCACAATCAGAGAAAGCCCGTGAAAAGCAACAAAGATGTAGCACAGCCAAAAATAAATAAGGAAATTAAAAACAAAAGAAAACCAAAAAATTACTCTAAAGCAAACTTAAAATGTCAGTTATCAAATATTTCATTTGACACATTAATTAAAGAAGTAACCAATAAGACTTTGTACTGAAGTAACCAATAAGTAACCAAATAATGAAGTGACCAATAAAATGAACTAAATGTTTTTGCCCTGTTTTTGTCAGGGCCTTAATCTCAATGTAACAGTATTGGAGGTGGGACCTTTGGGAGGAAACTAGGTTTAGATGAGATTGGAAGGATAGCACACCTGTTATGGGATTAATATTCTTAAAAGGGGGGGGGGCTTCTTAGAAAAAGAATCCACTGCCAATGCAGGAGATATAAGAAATGTGGGTTTGACCCTTGGGTCCAGAAGATCCACTGGAGGGGGCATGGCAACCCACTCCAGTATTCTTGCCTGGAGAATCCCATGGACAGAGGAGCCTGGTGGGCTACAGTCTAAAGGGTCACACAGAATTTACATGACTGAAGCAACTTAGCATGGAAGCACACATCCTTAAAAAAAAAAAAAGAGAGAGAGAGAGATGAGATATCCTTTCTCTCTCCTTGAATACACTATATGAAAACATATGAAAACATAATCAGAAAGAGAGCCCTCACCAAGAACACAGTCCTATTGGTATCCTGATCTTGGAGTTTTAGCTTTTAGAACCATAAGAAATAAATGTTTGTGGTTTAGGTCACCCACTCTTTGTTATCTGGTATGGCACCAAGTCAACTGAAACGAATGTTAGGACCAGTTCAAAGAATTTGTATACATGGGCCATCAGGAATGTGGAAATGAAATTAATAGGAAAAAATCAGATACTTTCTATGAAGTAAATAAACCTTGTGTTGAGGTGAACTTTTTTAATCAGGCAGAAACAAATGTATCTCTACTGCAGATGATTTACTTGTATTACTATGAACAGGAATCCCTGCATTATTATAAATTTTCCACAAATTGGCTTCTATTTGTATAAAATTGCAAAATAGCCTATTCGCTAGAAAGACAATGAGAGATACCACTCCCTTCCCACCCCTCTCTCACCATGTAAACCCAGAAGAGTCCTGTAGAAATGCTGAGCCCTGAAAAGAACATCAAGTAATCTTTTTGCCCATTTCCAAACCCTGGACAATATGTTCTTTTCCTGGTAGCTTTCAGATACTACTACATATAATGATTTATGGCAAAAGGAATATCCCAAGTTTAACTTCAGTGTTCTGAATGACAATGTCAGAATGGATTCTGTAATTTGAACAGGGTTTAAAAAATTAACCGTGATGTATCATTTCAAAGTTAAATGACATAATCAAATGTTGACTGATAACAAGTAATTTTAAAAGCCCACTATAATGAGCACAGGATCATTATATAAACAGTTATACCAAATCAGTTTTTTAGATGATATAATAACATAGGAAAGATTAACAAATTATTTTAATTTTGGATAATTTTGGATACCTCAGATCTGGTATCACTTTCTGCCTAGGTCAGTGACCTTTAGACTTGATTACTTTCCAGAAAACAGTTGGAACATAGATCCTTTTAGGGATATCCATTTGTGGAGCTTCAAATTCATAACTAAACTATGTTAGGAGAGTAATAAGAAACCACTTGAGTACCTAAATTCATTCAACATACCAAAACTGAATCCCTACCTCTCTCTACCCACCCACGCGTGTGAATGCACAGGCACCTGTGTGTCTGTCTGCACGGACATCCATGGACCCCTCAGCTCTTCTTATGCTGCACTGTCCTGGCACTGAAAACCTTCTGCGCTGTGTGATGTGCTTATTCGTTCAGCTGTGTGCCTCTTCGACCCTATGGACTGCAGCCCACCAGGCTGATCTGTCTGTGGGGATTCTCCAATCTAGAATACTGGAGTGGGCTGCCATGCCCTCCTCCCGGAGATCTTCCCAGCCCAGGGACTGAACCCAGATCTTCTGCATTGCAGGCAGATTCTTAACTAACTGAGCCATCAGGGAAGCCCCGAAACCTCCTGGGTCCTAAATAAAAGGGGAGAGTTTCTCTAACAGATAAAGAAACTTTTGAACTTCTTGCACTTTTTTCTTAAAGATATTTCTGTTGAGGGTAAAATTGGACACTGGAACTATTGTCTTTCTGTACTGTTTTTATATTAGAAGTGCAGATATAAAGAATTGGTGGTATGAACTATGCCAAACAGCTCTTCCTTCTCACTCTCCCACATCATCCAAAAATGCATTGTTCTTGACAGAGAGGTACAACAGAGTGCAAAGCCAAGAGACCAGAATTATTAAACAAGTAAAAAAAAAATTAAGTAAGGAATATTGAACACATTTTTTTCATATAAGTAAAATAAAAATAAAACATTGCAGCAATCCTCAATACTCATCTCTAGGGTTTGTCATGAAATGGGTACAGTGGGAAGATTATCAGAGAAAAGCCAGAAGTGTAGATTAATAATATGAAATCTTCTAAATATTGCCAGAGATTTTTTAGAATTAAAATATTCATCAAGATTACCAGGTAAAGTCCACCAACAAAAGTTTTATGTTTTTTTCTTTTATTTTTCAGATTTAGGACTTCTTGTACAAAGAAGTATTTTTTTAGTTATATACAAACAAACCATAAAATATTCTAATTTGAGTCCATAGTTATACTATTTATTTATAAAAACACTCAATACATTTTTCTCTAATAATAATTTTCTAGTTACATAATTCATTTGTAGCTTTACATATTTTACTTTCATTAAATGTATGTAAAAATATGATCATGTTCAATTTCATGAGATGTATTTTAAATAAACTTTCAATTTACAATTATTTCTATAAATTTATGATATAATTGCATAAAAACTAATTGAATTGATATATTAGCATAGAAAATATTTTTAAGTACTGAGCATCTTGTGTGAGTATGGGAAAACAGATTCTAAAGTTTTCATATGTATGCATAGATAAGTATGATAAGCACAAAATGTGTTATATTTGATAAAAATATTTAAATGTCATGGAATAGAAATATCAATTCAAACAGTAACAGAAAAGGAATACATCTTTCAAGTGTTAAGGAAGAACTGGTTTGGTTTATTGGAAAAGTGTTCAGGTTATTATCATTTTTGAATTCCATTAAACACGCTTAATAGAGTGACACTGTATTTTATTAGCTAAGATTTCCCATAAGTGGGAAATAACTTTTGCAACTATGTAAAATTTAAGACAAATAAATTCAAGTGCCAAGTTAAGGTGTGAGAAGGTATGTAATTTTTTAAAATTCTATTTGGAGTTATGGAGTAGAAATTTGGATCCCACTGGTTTGTATTGAATGTTTTATGCTCTTTTTTTTTTAATACTTTATTCTATTTTACAATACTGTATTGGTTTTGCCATACATTGACATGAATCAGCCACGGGTATTAAGAGCACTTTTTAAAGAGCACTTATTTTAGTTTGTACTTATGAATTCCTTTTCATGTACTTGAATTAACATTAGTCTTTCCCAGTAATTTGTGTGTTTCATGGAATTGGGGATGGGGCTTACTTTTTTTTTTTTATCAGTATTCTTAACAACTTGTGCAGCATCTAGACTCTCACATTTAAGGATATGTATTGTTGTTCAATTGCTTAGTTGTGTCCAACTCTTTGCGATGCCATAGACTGCAGCATGCCAGGATTCACTGTCCTTCACATTATCCTGGAACTTACTATGGCTGTATTATTCACTTAGCTAAACTTCAAGCAAAATAACATTTCTCCCATCATTCTCAACACATATTAAATCTCTGCCTCTTCCTCCTTGATGTCCTTCTATACCTACAAATCCTGCTAAACAAATCAGTGCTGCCGGTGACAATTAGCATCATCCTCTATTTTATGACTCTTGTAATATAGTTATCATTTTACTAACCCTAAATGTTTAGCCTTTTATTACTATTACCATTCTTTTAGAGATGAAGTTGTACACCTAGAAAATGTTGTACATTGTAACTTAGCAAAATTAATATAAGCTGAATGCTGGTTCAGTTCAGTTCAGTCACTCAGTCATGTCCGACTCTGCAACTCCATGAATCGCAGCATGCCAGGCCTCCTGTTTATCACCAACACCCAGAGTACACCCAAACCCTGTCCATCGCATCGATGATGCCATCCAACCATCTCATCCTCTGTCATCCCCTTCTCCTCCTGCCCTCAATCTTTCCCAACATCAGGGTCTTTTCCAATGAGTCAGATCTTCCCATCAGGTGGTCAAAATATTGGAGTTTCAGCTTCAACATCAGTCCTTCCAATGAACATGCAGGACTGATCTCCTTTAGGATGGACTAGTTGGATCTCCTAGCAGTCCAAGGGACTCTCAAGAGTCTTGCCCAACACCACAGTTCAAAAGCATCAATTCTTCAGCGCTCAGCTTCCTTTATAGTCCAACTCTCACATCCGTACAAGACCACTGGAGAAACCATAGTCTTGACTAGACGAACCTTTGTTGGCAAAGTAATGTCTCTGCTTTTTAATATGCTGTCTAGGTTGGTCATAACTTTCCTTTCAAGGAGTAAGCATCTTTTAATTTCATGGCTGCAGTCACCATCTGCAGTGATTTTGGCTCCCAGAAAAATAAAGTCATTCACTGCTTCCACTGTTTCCCCATCTATTTGCCATGAGGTTATGGGCAGATGCCATGATCTTAGTTTTCTGTATGTTGAGCTTTAAGCCAACTTTTTCACTCTCCTCTTTCACTTTCATCAAGAGGCTTTTGAGTTCCTCTTCACTTTCTGCCATAAGGGTAGTGTCATCTGCATATCTGAAGTTATTGATATTTCTCCCAGCAATTTTCATTCCAGCTTGTGCTTCTTCCAGCCCAGCATTTCTCATGGTGTACCCTGCATATAAGTTAAATAAGCAGGGATACAATATACAGCCTTAACGTACTCCTTTTCCTATTTGGAACCAGTCTGTTGTTCCATGTCCAGTTTTAACTTTTGCTTCCTGACCTGCATATAGGTTTTTCAAGAGGCAGGTCAGGTGGTCTGGCATTCCCATCTCTTTCAGAATTTTCCACAGTTTATTGTGATCCACACAGTCAAAGGCTTTGGCACAGTCAATAAAGCAGAAATGGATGTTTTTTGATGGCCTAGCAGATGTTGGTAATTTGATATCTGGTCCCTCTAAAACCAGCTTGAACATCTGGAAGTTCATAGTTCATCTATTGCTGAAGCCTGGTTTGGAGAATTTTGAGCATTACTTTCCTAGCATGTGAGATGAGTGCAACTGTGCAGTAGTTTGAGCATTCTTTAGCATTGGCTTTCTTTGGGATATAAGCAGAATCCTGGTACTTAAGACAAAATTGTTGCAGATTTTTTTATGTCTTCACGTGTTTCATGTATTTTAGTTTTCCTTTGTTTTAAAACTGAAAATAATTTTCCTTCAATTTCATTCCTATAAAATTTGATTATTGGTTCAATTATTCAAGGGATACTCATCAGAATTATAACAGTTGACAATGAAAAGATAGTGAATAAATACAATGTTGAATGACAACTCATGCTTTTTGGAAAAAAAAATTGGGTTTTCTGCATAACTATTAAAAGGCAAATTTATTGGACAGATGTTGATCTGCACAGTTCAGTTCAGTTGCTCAGCCGTGTCCAACTCTTTGCAACATCATGGACAGCTGCACATTAGGCCTCCTTGTCTATCACTGACTCCTGGAGTTTCCTCAAACACATGTCCATTGATTCCGTGATGCCATCCAACCATCTCATCCTCTGTCGTACCCTTCTTCTCCCACCTTCAATCTTTCCCAGCATCCAGGTCTTTCAAATGAGTCAGTGCTTCACATCATGTGGCCTAAGTATTGGAGTTTCAGCTTCAGCATCAGTGCTTCCAATAAATATTCAGGACTGTTTTCCTTTAGGATGGATTGGTTGGATTTCCTTGCAGTCCAAGTGACTCTCAAGAGTCATCCCCAACACCAGAGTTCAAAAGCATCAATTCTTTGGTGCTCAGCTTTTATAGTCCAACTTTCACATCCATCAGAAAAGGCAATGGCAACCCATTCTAGTACTCTTGCCTGGAAAATCCCATGGACGGCGGAGCCTGGTAGGCTGCAGTCCATGGGGACATGAAGAATAGGACATAACTGAGCAATTTCACTTTCACTTTTCAATTTCATGCATTGGAAAAGGCAATGGCAACCCACTCCAGTGTTCTTGCCTGGAGAATCCCAGGGATGGCGGAGCCTGATGGGCTGCCGTCTCTGGGGCTGCACAGAGTCGGACACGACTGAAGTGACTTAGCAGAAGCAGCAGCACATCCGTACATTACTACTGGACAAACAATAGCTTTGACTAGTTGGACCTTATTGGCAAAGTAATGTCTCTACTTTTAAATATGCTGTCTATTTTGGTCAAAACTTTTCTTCCGAGGAGCAAGCGTCTTTTAATTTCATGACTGCAGTCACCAACTGCAGTGATTTGGGAGCCCCCAAAAGTAATGTCTGTCACTGTTTCCATTGTTTCTCCATCTATCTGCTTGAAGTGATGAGAACAGATACCATGATTTTAGTTTTCTGAATGTTGAGTTTTAAGGCAACTTTTTCACTTTCCTCTTTCACTTTCATCAAGAGGCTCTTTAGTTCTTCTTTGGTTTCTGCCATAAGGGTGTCGTCATCTGCATATCTGAGGTTATTGATATTTCTCCCGGCAATCTTGATTCCAACTTGTGCTTCATCCAGCCCAGCATTTTTCTTGATGACCTCTACATATAAGTTAAATAAGCAAGGTGTCAATATACAATCTTGATGTACTCCTTTCCCAACCAGTCTGCTGTTCTATGTCCAGTTCTAACTGTTGCTTCCTGACCTGCATACAGATTTCTCAAGAGGCAGGCTAGCTGACCTGGTATTCCCATCTCTTTTAGAATTTTCCACAGTTTTTGGTGATCCACACAGTCAAAAGCTTTGCATAGTCAATAATGCAGTAATAGATGTTTTTCTGGAACTTCCTTGCTTTTTCGATGATCCAACAGATATTGGCAATTTGATATCTGATTCCTCTGCCTTTTGTAAACCCAGCTTGAACATCTGGAAGTTCATGGTTCATGTACTGCTGAAGCCCAGCTTGGAGAATTTTGAGCATTACTTTACTAGCATGTGAGATGGGTGCAATTGTATGGTAGTTTGAGCATTCTTTGGCATTGCCTTTCTTTGAGACTGGAATGAAAACTGACACTGACATTTTCCAATCCTGTAGCCACTGCTGAGTTTTCCAAATTTGCTGGCATACTGAGTACAGCACTTCCACAGCATCATCTTTCAGGATTTGAAGTAGCTCAACTGCAATTCCATCACTTCCACTAGCTTTCTTCCTAGTAATGTTTCCTAAGGCCCACTTGAGTTCACATTCCAGGATGTCTGGCTCTAGGTGAGTGATCACACCAACGTGATTATCTGGGTCGTGACGAACTTTTTTGTATAGTTCTTCTGTGTATTCTTGCCACCTCTTATGAACATCTTCTGCTTCTCTTACTTCCATACTATTTCTCTCCTTTACTGTGCCCATATTTGCATAAAATGTTCCCTTGGTGTCTCTAANAAATATTGGAGTTTCAGCTTCAACATCAGTCCTTCCAATGAACATGCAGGACTGATCTCCTTTAGGATGGACTAGTTGGATCTCCTAGCAGTCCAAGGGACTCTCAAGAGTCTTGCCCAACACCACAGTTCAAAAGCATCAATTCTTCAGCGCTCAGCTTCCTTTATAGTCCAACTCTCACATCCGTACAAGACCACTGGAGAAATCATAGTCTTGACTAGACGAACCTTTGTTGGCAAAGTAATGTCTCTGCTTTTTAATATGCTGTCTAGGTTGGTCATAACTTTCCTTTCAAGGAGTAAGCATCTTTTAATTTCATGGCTGCAGTCACCATCTGCAGTGATTTTGGCTGTCTCTTATACACATCTCCTCCTGCCCTCAATCTTTCCCAACATCAGGGTCTTTTCAAATGAGTCAGATCTTCACATCAGGTGGCCAAAGGACTGATGTTGAGGCTGAAANCATCTGCAGTGATTTTGGAGCCCAGAAAAATAAAGTCATTCACTGCTTCCACTGTTTCCCCATCTATTTGCCATGAGGTTATGGGCAGATGCCATGATCTTAGTTTTCTGTATGTTGAGCTTTAAGCCAACTTTTTCACTCTCCTCTTTCACTTTCATCAAGAGGCTTTTGAGTTCCTCTTCACTTTCTGCCATAAGGGTAGTGTCATCTGCATATCTGAAGTTATTGATATTTCTCCCAGCAATTTTCATTCCAGCTTGTGCTTCTTCCAGCCCAGCATTTCTCATGGTGTACCCTGCATATAAGTTAAATAAGCAGGGATACAATATACAGCCTTAACGTACTCCTTTTCCTATTTGGAACCAGTCTGTTGTTCCATGTCCAGTTTTAACTTTTGCTTCCTGACCTGCATATAGGTTTTTCAAGAGGCAGGTCAGGTGGTCTGGCATTCCCATCTCTTTCAGAATTTTCCACAGTTTATTGTGATCCACACAGTCAAAGGCTTTGGCACAGTCAATAAAGCAGAAATGGNTGACCTGCATATAGGTTTTTCAAGAGGCAGGTCAGGTGGTCTGGCATTCCCATCTCTTTCAGAATTTTCCACAGTTTATTGTGATCCACACAGTCAAAGGCTTTGGCATAGTCAATAAAGCAGAAATGGATGTTTTTTGATGGCCTAGCAGATGTTGGTAATTTGATATCTGGTCCCTCTAAAACCAGCTTGAACATCTGGAAGTTCATAGTTCATCTATTGCTGAAGCCTGGTTTGGAGAATTTTGAGCATTACTTTCCTAGCATGTGAGATGAGTGCAACTGTGCAGTAGTTTGAGCATTCTTTAGCATTGGCTTTCTTTGGGATATAAGCAGAATCCTGGTACTTAAGACAAAATTGTTGCAGATTTTTTTATGTCTTCACGTGTTTCATGTATTTTAGTTTTCCTTTGTTTTAAAACTGAAAATAATTTTCCTTCAATTTCATTCCTATAAAATTTGATTATTGGTTCAATTATTCAAGGGATACTCATCAGAATTATAACAGTTGACAATGAAAAGATAGTGAATAAATACAATGTTGAATGACAACTCATGCTTTTTGGAAAAAAAAATTGGGTTTTCTGCATAACTATTAAAAGGCAAATTTATTGGACAGATGTTGATCTGCACAGTTCAGTTCAGTTGCTCAGCCGTGTCCAACTCTTTGCAACATCATGGACAGCTGCACATTAGGCCTCCTTGTCTATCACTGACTCCTGGAGTTTCCTCAAACACATGTCCATTGATTCCGTGATGCCATCCAACCATCTCATCCTCTGTCGTACCCTTCTTCTCCCACCTTCAATCTTTCCCAGCATCCAGGTCTTTCAAATGAGTCAGTGCTTCACATCATGTGGCCTAAGTATTGGAGTTTCAGCTTCAGCATCAGTGCTTCCAATAAATATTCAGGACTGTTTTCCTTTAGGATGGATTGGTTGGATTTCCTTGCAGCCCAAGTGACTCTCAAGAGTCATCCCCAACACCAGAGTTCAAAAGCATCAATTCTTTGGTGCTCAGCTTTTATAGTCCAACTTTCACATCCATCAGAAAAGGCAATGGCAACCCATTCTAGTACTCTTGCCTGGAAAATCCCATGGACGGCGGAGCCTGGTAGGCTGCAGTCCATGGGGACATGAAGAATAGGACATAACTGAGCAATTTCACTTTCACTTTTCAATTTCATGCATTGGAAAAGGCAATGGCAACCCACTCCAGTGTTCTTGCCTGGAGAATCCCAGGGATGGCGGAGCCTGATGGGCTGCCGTCTCTGGGGCTGCACAGAGTCGGACACGACTGAAGTGACTTAGCAGAAGCAGCAGCACATCCGTACATTACTACTGGACAAACAATAGCTTTGACTAGTTGGACCTTATTGGCAAAGTAATGTCTCTACTTTTAAATATGCTGTCTATTTTGGTCAAAACTTTTCTTCCGAGGAGCAAGCGTCTTTTAATTTCATGACTGCAGTCACCAACTGCAGTGATTTGGGAGCCCCCAAAAGTAATGTCTGTCACTGTTTCCATTGTTTCTCCATCTATCTGCTTGAAGTGATGAGAACAGATACCATGATTTTAGTTTTCTGAATGTTGAGTTTTAAGGCAACTTTTTCACTTTCCTCTTTCACTTTCATCAAGAGGCTCTTTAGTTCTTCTTTGGTTTCTGCCATAAGGGTGTCGTCATCTGCATATCTGAGGTTATTGATATTTCTCCCGGCAATCTTGATTCCAACTTGTGCTTCATCCAGCCCAGCATTTTTCTTGATGACCTCTACATATAAGTTAAATAAGCAAGGTGTCAATATACAATCTTGATGTACTCCTTTCCCAACCAGTCTGCTGTTCTATGTCCAGTTCTAACTGTTGCTTCCTGACCTGCATACAGATTTCTCAAGAGGCAGGCTAGCTGACCTGGTATTCCCATCTCTTTTAGAATTTTCCACAGTTTTTGGTGATCCACACAGTCAAAAGCTTTGCATAGTCAATAATGCAGTAATAGATGTTTTTCTGGAACTTCCTTGCTTTTTCGATGATCCAACAGATATTGGCAATTTGATATCTGATTCCTCTGCCTTTTGTAAACCCAGCTTGAACATCTGGAAGTTCATGGTTCATGTACTGCTGAAGCCCAGCTTGGAGAATTTTGAGCATTACTTTACTAGCATGTGAGATGGGTGCAATTGTATGGTAGTTTGAGCATTCTTTGGCATTGCCTTTCTTTGAGACTGGAATGAAAACTGACACTGACATTTTCCAATCCTGTAGCCACTGCTGAGTTTTCCAAATTTGCTGGCATACTGAGTACAGCACTTCCACAGCATCATCTTTCAGGATTTGAAGTAGCTCAACTGCAATTCCATCACTTCCACTAGCTTTCTTCCTAGTAATGTTTCCTAAGGCCCACTTGAGTTCACATTCCAGGATGTCTGGCTCTAGGTGAGTGATCACACCAACGTGATTATCTGGGTCGTGACGAACTTTTTTGTATAGTTCTTCTGTGTATTCTTGCCACCTCTTATGAACATCTTCTGCTTCTCTTACTTCCATACTATTTCTCTCCTTTACTGTGCCCATATTTGCATAAAATGTTCCCTTGGTGTCTCTAATTTTTTGAAGAAATCTCTAGTCTTTCCNATGTCTGTCACTGTTTCCATTGTTTCTCCATCTATCTGCTTGAAGTGATGAGAACAGATACCATGATTTTAGTTTTCTGAATGTTGAGTTTTAAGGCAACTTTTTCACTTTCCTCTTTCACTTTCATCAAGAGGCTCTTTAGTTCTTCTTTGGTTTCTGCCATAAGGGTGTCGTCATCTGCATATCTGAGGTTATTGATATTTCTCCCGGCAATCTTGATTCCAACTTGTGCTTCATCCAGCCCAGCATTTTTCTTGATGACCTCTACATATAAGTTAAATAAGCAAGGTGTCAATATACAATCTTGATGTACTCCTTTCCCAACCAGTCTGCTGTTCTATGTCCAGTTCTAACTGTTGCTTCCTGACCTGCATACAGATTTCTCAAGAGGCAGGCTAGCTGACCTGGTATTCCCATCTCTTTTAGAATTTTCCACAGTTTTTGGTGATCCACACAGTCAAAAGCTTTGCATAGTCAATAATGCAGTAATAGATGTTTTTCTGGAACTTCCTTGCTTTTTCGATGATCCAACAGATATTGGCAATTTGATATCTGATTCCTCTGCCTTTTGTAAACCCAGCTTGAACATCTGGAAGTTCATGGTTCATGTACTGCTGAAGCCCAGCTTGGAGAATTTTGAGCATTACTTTACTAGCATGTGAGATGGGTGCAATTGTATGGTAGTTTGAGCATTCTTTGGCATTGCCTTTCTTTGAGACTGGAATGAAAACTGACACTGACATTTTCCAATCCTGTAGCCACTGCTGAGTTTTCCAAATTTGCTGGCATACTGAGTACAGCACTTCCACAGCATCATCTTTCAGGATTTGAAGTAGCTCAACTGCAATTCCATCACTTCCACTAGCTTTCTTCCTAGTAATGTTTCCTAAGGCCCACTTGAGTTCACATTCCAGGATGTCTGGCTCTAGGTGAGTGATCACACCAACGTGATTATCTGGGTCGTGACGAACTTTTTTGTATAGTTCTTCTGTGTATTCTTGCCACCTCTTATGAACATCTTCTGCTTCTCTTACTTCCATACTATTTCTCTCCTTTACTGTGCCCATATTTGCATAAAATGTTCCCTTGGTGTCTCTAATTTTTTGAAGAAATCTCTAGTCTTTCCCATTCTATTGCTTTCCCCTATTTCTTTGCACTGGTCACTGAGGAAGGCTTTCTTATCTCTCCTTGCTTATCTTTGGAACTCTGCATTCAAATAGGTATATCTTTCCTTTTTTCCTTTGCTTTTCACTTCTCTTCTTGTCACAGCTATTTGTAAGGCCTCCTCAGACAGCCATTTTGCTTTTTTTGCATTTCTTTTCCATGGGGATGGTCTTGATCCCTGTCTTCTGTACAATGTCATGAACTTCAGTCCATAGTTCATCAAGCTCTCTATCTATCAGATCTAGTCCCTTAAATCTATTTCTCATTTCCACTGTATAATCATAAGGAATTTGATTTAGGTCATATCTGAATGGGCTAGTGTTTTTCCCCACTTTCTTCAATTTAGTCTGAATTTGCCAAAAAGGAGTTCATGATCTGAGCCATAGTCAGCTCCAGGTCTTGTATTTGCTGACTGTATAGAGCTTCTCCATCTTTGGCTGCAAAGAATATAATCAATCTGATTTTGGTATTGACTATCTGGTGATGTCCATGTGTAGAGTCTTCTCTTGTGTTGTTGGAAGAAGGTGTTAGCTATGACCAGTGTGTTTTCTTGGTAAAAACTCTATTAGCCTTTGTCCTCCTTTATTCTGTATTCCAAGGCAAAATTTGCCTGTTACTTCAGGTGTCTCTTGAGTTCTTACTTTTGCATTCCAGTCCCCTATAATGAAAAGGAGATCTTTTGCGGGTGTTTGTTCTATAAGGTCTTGTAGGTCATTCAACTTCAGCTTCTTCAGCTTACTCTTGGGGCATAGACTTGGATTACTGTGATATTGCATGGTTTTCTTTGGAAACAAACAGACCAGTTTGTCGTTTTTCAGATTTTCCATCTGTATTTCTGCATTAATTTTATCAAACAGTAACGAATATTTCTTTTCATAAAGTGTCACTAATACGTATCCTAATCACTACATGAACACATGGCACTGGTTTAACACCCATACACAAGTCAGTCTCACTTTTTGGAAGTGAGTTCATGTTTTTAGAGATAAAATTTTAATGATATTTACTAGGAATTTAAATGGTTACTTTTCGTAAAAGGAATGAACTCAGAAGCAAAGATATCAACACTGTATTTGCTTCCACCACACAATTCAGATAATAATTATATAACTCTTATAAAGACATGCTTAATGAAAAAATGATAAGTAGACTGATTTTTTTTTTGATGTTGTTGCTGCTGTTGTGGAAAATACTATCCTAAGGTTGTTTACNCAAAGATATCAACACTGTATTTGCTTCCACCACACAATTCAGATAATAATTACATAACTCTTATAAAGACATGCTTAATGAAAAAATAAGTAGACTGATTTTTTTTTTGATGTTGTTGCTGCTGTTGTGGAAAATACTATCCTAAGGTTGTTTACTGTTAGGAAAACATCTATTTTAAAGTATCTTCATTTAGCAACAACAAAAAATTTTCTAGCACTTTTGTGGCAGGAGAAAAATACTATAATTCTGATAGCCCTTTTTAATAGCAGTAGAATACTACTTCAGATACCTTCAGGTGATGTTTAAGTTTTCAGACCACTTTCCTGAATGAAGTAAGCATTAAGGATGGCTTTTAGTAAATACTTAAAGTCCTGAAAGCTAGAGACTGGAGAATAACCAAAGCTTCATCAGAGTACATGTTTAAGACAAGATTTTATCAAGGGTCAGAGTGAATCTAGTCTTCTGTAAATACTTCATGATTTTTAAAAATTATGTAATAGCTATGTGAAAATTGTAGTTATAGTAAGGAATGCAGTAGTTATGTAATAGTTTTATCTGTCAGAAATTATTATTTAGAAACAGATCTGTTTCAAAAGTTATCATTTCTAGATGGTAATAGATCAGCATTGTATTCCAGGACAATACTATCACCTTGTGACAGCTACCTGAATTTAAAAAAAAAAAAAAAAAGACAGTTTCTATGAGTTCACTGGGCCTTCCCAGGTGGCTCAGTGCTAAATAATCTGCCAGCAATGCAAGAAACACAGGTTCAGGCCCTGGGTTGGGACGATCTCCTGGAGAAGGGAATGGCAACACACTCCAGGCAAACCATTCCTGCCTGGGAAATCTCATGGACAGAGGAGCCTAGCAGGCTATAGTGCATGGAGTTATTAAAGAGTAGAACAAGCAACCAAAAAACAACATAAGTCCACTGAGTCAAAAGACCATGAGCACTTAGCAAACTGAACTCCATTTTGATGGAGAACAACAAAAAAACCCACAATGCTTTCTAAACTTAATACCAGAATTGAGGATTAGAATACAGAGGGAGGTGAGATAGACCAGAGCAAGAAATGAGAGAATTTAAGATAGTCACGCCCTTCAGGAAGAAGACCTTGCTGGAAGAAATGAGAGAAAGCCCAGAGGACAGATTAGGCATAGGGCTTGAGACAATGATAATACATGGCTGCAAATAAGACAATGTTGTATTTGAAATGGCTTAGATAGGATCAGTGCCGTGTAGAACACCAGATGTAGAGTGTGTGCTCAGCCTTTCAGTTGTGTCTGACTCTTTGTGACCCCATGGACTATCGCCTAACCAGGCACCTGTCTCCACAGAATTCCCCAGGCAAGAATACTAGAGTGTGTTGCCGTTTCCTATTCCAGGGGATCTTCCCAACCCAGGACCAGACCTGCGTCTCCTGCATCTTCTGCATTGGCAGGCAGATATTCTTTCTCACTGAGCCATCTGGGAAGCCTAGGAATAAAGACCAACCAAATTCTTTATTATACAACACAGCCTAAGAGTTATGAACTGTCATTTTTAACTAGATGTCGAATACGGATAGTTGAAAATGATAGTTCTTTACTCTTAGACTGTGTTGTAGAATAAAGGATTTGGTTCGTCTTTATCCCTGGTTCCTGTGGGGCAACTTCTAAACTCTTGGAATTTCCCAAAAGATGTCTCCATTATTCATGATGGGTTTGTCCCTTGGGTCACACCTGAGTTTATGCTAGTGAGGTGATTTCTGCCAGGCCCTGACATAGTTTTAGGATGGGGGATAGCCATGCTGGAAAGACCAACCATGTGACTAGAGGGCTGGGAATTTGAGATTGTAAATAAGCCTGACCTCCTAGGAGAGGAAGGCAAGTTAGAGACTGATATGTAATCACATGGTTAATGATTAAATCAATCATACCAATGTAATGAAATCCAATTGTCATGGACTTAGAGGTCACATGAAGTCCTAGCTAGTTATACATACTGCTACCAGGAAAGGGAAATGCCCTAACTCTACAAGGTAGACATAGAAGCTCTTTATTTAGCACCCTCTCCTATATTACTTTATGAATTTTTTATTTTAGTTAGTTCTGATTTATTCTTTATAATAAAACTGAAATTGTAAATACAGCACCTTCCTGGATTTTGCAAGTTGTTCTATCAAATTATCAAATCTGAAGGTCAGTAGAAACCCCTAATTTGCAGTCAGTTCATCAGAAGTGTAGGTGTCCTCAGAAGCTCTGAGCTTGAAGCTGGTGTCTAAAGAGAAGGTACTGCTTTGAAGGACTGCACTCTTAATCTATGAAAAGCAACTTACCTCCAGGTAGTAACTGTTAAAATTACATTGCAGAGTGGGACACAAGGGTGTTATGAAATTCTCCCCCACTTCCAAAAGAAACAATTTAGTAGACTTCTATACTTAAGTCTGATAAAATTATGAAATCAAAGAGTAATGGAAGAAATCTAAAAGGCACTAATTTAGTCTGTCCCAAGTAGAAGGAGATTCCAAATTCAGAGTAAAATAAACAGAAAGTGTGATTTGATAATAATGTTATTAATATAATTAACATCAAGTTACTGACTTATCTCAACTAAAGATGGAACTAGTCCAGAATCTAGGATAGGGCTAGGCTTAGAGTTACAAATCATGTGAATAAAAGGAAGTGAAAGGGAGTGAATAAAAGGAAGGGATGCAAAGTTTGGGAGACTAAAAGGTTATGACAGCAATAAAACTGACCCTTTAAACAGCTTTACACTTCTCTTTATACTCACCCCAATTTGTTCTTGTGATTTTTTTGTTTTTTTTGTTTGTTTGTTTGTTTGTTTTGGTTAAAGTAACACTTCAAAGTTAAAATGTCATTATAGATACTTAAAAAATACAGGCAAATGAAAATACAAAAATAAAAACACAATTTTCTTATTATCTAAAAACTAATTACTTAACAACTTAGCATATATCTTTCCAGGTAACTTTCTGCGTATATAAAATTTATATTTTTCACCAAAGTCAGACCATATTGTACATTATTTTATATGATCTGATTTTTTTCAATTATAAACGTAACTTTTTCATATCAATAAGTTTTTATATTGCCAGATGGTATGGGTGGAGGGGATGAGTGAAATAGTTCAATGAGATAAAGGAGTACAAACTTCCAGCTTCAAAAGAAACAATTCATGGAGATGAAATGTACAGCATGGAGAATACAGTCAGCTATAATGCTATGAATTTGTATGGTGACAGATGGCAACTGGGGCTTCCTAGGTGGCTTAGTGGTAAAGAATCCACCTACCAATATAGGAGATGTGGGTATCTTCCTTGAGGAAGATNAGTTCAATGAGATAAAGGAGTATATACTTCCAGCTGCAAAAGAAACAATTCATGGAGATGAAATGTACAGCATGGAGAATACAGTTAGCTATAATGCTATGAATTTGTATGGTGACAGATGGTAACTGGGGCTTCCTAGGTGGCTTAGTGGTAAAGAATCCACCTACCAATATAGGAGATGTGGGTATCTTCCTTGAGGAAGATACCGCAGAGGGGGAAGTGGTAACCCACTACAGTATTCATGCCTAGAAAATCCCATGGGCAGAGGAGCTGCAAAGAGTTGGACACAACTCAGCACACACATAGATGGTAACTAGACTTATCATGGTGATCATTTTGTAATGTATAGAAAAACCAAATCACTAATGTTATGCACCAGGAACTAACAGTGTTGTAGGTCAATTATACTTCAACAAACAAACAAACTCATAGAAAGAAAAAAAAATTAGATCTGTGGTTACCAGAGGTAGGACGGCAATGGCAACCCACTCCAGTGTTCTTGCCTGGAGAATCCAGGGATGGGGGAGTCTGGTGGGCTGCGGTCTATGGGGTCGCACACAGTTGGACACGACTGAAGTGACTTAGCAGCAGCAGCAGCAGAGGTAGGAAGTGGGAGGAGAGAGAACTGGATGAAGGTGGCCAAAAGGTAAAAAGTCCCATTTACAAGAGAAATAAGTAGTAGGGATATAATTTGCAACATGATAAATATAATTAACAGTACTGTCTGTTATATATGAATGTTGTTAACAGTAACTCCTGAGAGTTCTCATCACTAGGAAATCTCTTTCCTTTTTCTTTTATTTTGTGTCTATATAAGATGAAGATGTTCACTAAACTTATTGCAGTAATCATTTTGTGATGTATGTAGGTTTAATTATTATTCCATACATCCTAAATTTATACAATACTGTATATCAAATATATCTCAATAAAACTAGAAGTAAAATAAGCTTTTATTTTATCTAATAATCAGTTGATATTCAAATGTTCCTTAACTGTCACAAAGATGTTCTTTGCAGCCATCCAAACTGAATATAATCCAGGACCATGAAATTATCTGGTGGTTGTATCGCTCATGTGTCTTCTAGTCTAGCATTGCATACCTCTTTCATGACAAGATTTACAAATAGATTGGCCAGTTGTTCTATGGAATACTGTACCTTCTAAATTTGGGTTGTGTCTTCATAGTGTGGATTAGTATTTTTCCCTATTCCCTGTATTTCTTACAAACTGACAGTTTTAAAGGTTTGATGACTGATATTCATTATTTTATAACCAAATCTGAAGTGATGTTACATATTTTATAGTGTATCATATGGGGAGACACATAATTTCTGGTTGGCCTATGCTTAGTGATAATAAGAATGACCTTGGTTTAGGGTAATAATCATTTCATTACACAGTTGCATTTTCTTCCTTATAACTAAGAAATAATCTAAGTTCCTTTGGGAATATGAAATGTCTACTTTTTCAAAGTTACACCTAACACTCTTAACAAAGTTGGTAATTTCTGCCTCAGTCAATGATTTTATTAGGTCTCCATATTTCATCCTGCTTTGTACTGCCTCTGATATATATTTTTTCATAATGACATTCTCAAGACACGTGTATCTCCTACTAGATTATACAGACTGAAAACCAGAGACTGTCTTTATTTTAGTAACACCTCCTTGTCTAATGCGACATGCTAAAGAAAAGAAAAAGGACAAAACAATGACAAAAAAACCCAACCTAAACCAAAAAAGAAAACCTTACCTCTGTTGAATTAAGTTTGAAAGAAGAAGCAATGTAATAAAATAAGAAAAGTATTGAATGTCCAAAATATGTGTTAAAGTGTTATGGGTTGAATTGTTCTCCCCTGAAACTATATGTTAAAGCTTTTACCCCCCTATCCTTAGTACTTCTGAATGTGACCTTATCTAGAAATAGGGTTGATGCAGATATAATTAGCTAAGTTAATAAGGTCAAGCTGGGTAGGGTAGATTAGGGCTGCTACTCCAATGTGAACAGTGTCTATGAAAAATAGAAGTCTGGAGAGAGACATGCACACAGGAAAACACCATGCAAGGATTAGACTTCTGCTGCCAGAAGCTAAGGAACCATCAGAAGTCAAGAGAAGGTCTGTGACACATCCTTTCCTGGAGCCTTCAGAGGAAACATGGACCTTCCTATATCATGATCCCAAACTGCTAGCCCCCAGAATGGTGAAAGCTAGTCAAAGCTATGGTTTTTCCAATAGTCTTATATGAATATGAGAGTTTGATCCTAAAGGAGGCTGAGCACAGAAGAATTGATGCATTCAAACTGTGGTGCTGGAGAAGACTGTTGAGAGTCCCTTGGACAGCAATGAGATCAACCAGTCAAGCCTAAAGGAAATCAACCCTGAATATTCACTGGAAGGACTGATGCTGAAGCTGAAGCTCCAATATTTTGGCCACCTGATGAGTAGAGCCAACTCACTGGAAAAGACCCTGATGCTGGGAAAGATTAAGAGCAGGAGGAGAAGGGAATTACAGTAGATGAGATGGTTGGATGGCATCATCAACTCAATGGACATGAGTCTGAGCAAACTCTAAGAGACAGTGAAGGACAGGGAAGCCTGGCTTGCTGAAGTCTATTGGGTTGCAAAAAGTCAGACTTGACTGAACTGAAAAATAACAACAATGAATGATGAAATTATATATCTGCTGGTGAAGCTACTCAGTTTGTGGTACTTTATAAAACAGTCCTAGGAAACTAATGCACTCTTACCTATTCCTGTTTCAAATTCAAATTCACACTGACATTTAAGAGCTCTTGCCCATATATCAAGAATAAATAAAAAATTAAAAAATCAAGGTCCAATCTAAATATAAAAAAATGAAAAAGAGGAAGAGGGATGGCTCTGGTTTTACATTCCATTGTTAGCTACAGTTGCTTTGTTCCTTGTAGAGTACGAGGGGTTGCAAGCCTTTTGTGCAGGATTGCTCTATTACATGTAACATTGTATCTTAAGCAAACATTCATTTCTGGCAAGTCAATATCACAAATGAAATATTGTCTGAGGAGAAAGGAAAATCAATATCCACCTTTAGGGTCATTAAATTTTGATAAGGATTTTCTACAAACATCAATATACTACCAAACAGATATGTATCCAGTGGGTTTTGTTCTCTGTTTAATCCAATCCGTCTAGGAGTCCACTTGAACACACACAGACACACCCACATACACAGTTTTCTACAGAATCACCAGTAACCTTCTGGTTTTGCTGCTTGTCTTATTTTAAGTAGATGTATTTACTGGTATCAGCCTTGCCATTAGAAAGAAGTACCAAGCCAACCAGATCCATATGTACACTCCAAGATAGTTGAAGAAATAAAACAGAATAGTCAGCTCAAAATGATGGAGGAAGCAAGAATGTTTTCACTTGCCATATTTAAGAAATATATTGCTATTTAAAACAAAACAAAACAAAAACAAGGAAAACAGGCTGAGTAAAATTTTATAGAGTAAAATCTGAGAAGAACTCAGGCTGAGATAAAAACAAATTAAGTGTCCTGAAAAAATGTGGGCTGCTTACCTTTCCACAGGTTTTGAGACAGTATCCAGAGAAATTACCATTTTCTAACAGAGCTCAAATGATCCATTTGATCTATTATTTTCCATGAGTATTTTTCCATTTTATCAAAAAGTAAGCTCTCAATAATTTATTTCTAGACTAAAGAAAAAAAATTTTGCTAAATTATGTTTTATGCATATTTGCTTGATTATATCTTACAAACAACTGCAGGCTTTCAAAATATTTTCTTGAATTATTAATACCATGAACCTAGCTATACTTTACAGTTGGCTAATTATCCTTATCCCATTCCACTCAATGTTTGATTAACATTCCTTGTAAAATAGGTTAATGATAATCTGAATGCCCTAGGCTAGTAATTCTCAAGTCCTTTGTTCATGCACACTTTCAAATACATGCATGCTCATGCAACAGCAGAGATACATTGTTTGGAACTTGGAATGTCTGAACAAACAAGTCACGAAAGCATAGCCTAGATAGCATATTCAAAAGCAGAGACATTACTTTGCCAAATAAGGTCCGTCTAGTCAAGGCTATGGTTTTTCCTGTGGTCATGTATGGATGTGAGAGTTGGACTGTGAAGAAGGCTGAGTGCCGAAGAATTGATGCTTCTGAACTGTGGTATTGGAGAAGACTCTTGAGAGTCCCTTGGACTGCAAGGAGATCCAACCAGTCCATTCTGAAGGAGATCAACCCTGGGATTTCTTTGGAAGGAATGATGCTAAAGCTGAAACTCCAGTACTTTGGCCACCTCATGAGAAGAGTTGACTCACTGGGAAAAACTCTGATGATGGGAGGGATTGGGGGCAGGAGAAGGGGACGACCGAGGATGAGATGGCTGAATGGCATCACGGACTCGATGGACCTGAATCTGAGTGAACTCTGGGAGATGGTGATGAATAGGGAGGCCTGGCGTGTTGCGATTCATGGGGTCGCAAAAAGTCGGACACGACTGAGCGACTGAACTGAACTGAAAGCACAGCCACTACAAAAATGTGTAGCATACCAGACATAGTACACTATCAAACACTCTGGCTTTCTGCTAATCCCCTTAGTCCATAGCAGGCCTCAGCCACAATGCTTACAGATAATGTACACAAAAATGATTGCAAATCTTTCCAACCTATGGTTGTATCTTTGATATCCTTTATAATGGCAAATACTTTTAGCGATTCCTAATTGTACGGCTCTTCTTTCTACTTTCTGGAACACTTCCTTCAAAGTACTTTCAGGTACCCCAAAACATTTAATAGCCAGAATGATACCATTTTCCATTTATGTCTTTAGAACATGGTAAGCACTTTCACTGATATACATTTTGTCAGTCATTATGAGATAAAATGGTTCACCAATGTATAAACAAGGGGGCCACAGCCCAATAAACAGCTGAAAAACAACTTTAGAGAAGTGGTATAAAAAAAAACTCTTTGTCTTCAGTCACACTTTCAAATGTGTGTATCCCCACCCAAACAGGATATGTTTTCAGAAATGGGAGTGCACTAAACTCAGATTAGGACAGAGATGATCATTACTGAAACCCAAGAATTTAGCAGTGGGTGGGGAGTTAATATCTATAAATGAAGAATGTTCAACAGTCAGAAGCACTGACTTTTGTTTGCTAAAAGCATTTCATAACTCTCAGATCATGAGGAAATATAGGATTTCACTGTCCTTTAAACGGAGAAGGCAATGACAACGCACTCCAGTACTCTTGCCTGGAAAATCCCATGGATGGAGGAGCCTGGTGGGCTGCTATCTATGGGGTTGCAGAGAGTCAGATACGACTGAAAAGACAGCAGCAGCAGCAGTCGCACAGAGTTGGACATGACTGAAGTGACTTAGCAGCAGCAGCAGTACTCTAAGGGGCTATTTAAAAGACAGAACGTCTATTGCAACATGTCAGTGGCCCCATGTGGCATGGGCCCCATTAAAAGAGAAATAAAGGATCCATATTTTGTGTAGTTCTTTTGATGAATTTAAAGGTTCAAAACAGTACTGTACAAAGTAGCAATGATTACAAGGCAAACACTATTACTCAAAACACTTTTATGTGGTTTCTATCTAAATATTCAACTATTCTCTTAGCTACCCTTCGGCAGGAACTGAATGGTATATGCATACACAGCTGCAGTAAAAATAAATTTAACAATGTGCTTCCCCAGTGGCTCAAATGGTAAAGAATCTGTCTGCAATGAAGGAGACTGGAGTTCCATGCCTGGGTTGCGAAGAACCCCTGGAGAAGGGAATGGCTACCCACTCCAGTAATCTTGCCTGGAGAATTCCATGGACAAAGGGGTCTGGAGGGCTACAGTCCATGGGGTCCCAAAGAGTCAGACATTTATGAGCAACTAACACAATTTACAATTAATAGCATAACAATTATTGGTAAAAAATATCCAAGTAAGATTTGGCAGGGGCTGGAATACACCACTTAAAGGGCATTATAGAAACTGTATTCTAAAGGAAAGAAAGAAAGAAGAGGAAGTGAAACCACATAGGGCTGCAAAGACAACTATCTACTGGATCTGTTCAGATTCCCTCCGTATATTGTCTCTAATTTTCCTTCATTAAACTACTACACAGAGAGATCATATGATGATATGCTCTAGGAGCACCAGAACAAGTTGATATAACTTGAAATTTGCTAAGAGTGTAGATTTTAGATATTCTCACCAAACCTCAAACAGCAGCTTAAAAGGTAGCTATGTGAGGTAATTAATGTTAACTTGATTGCATTTTAAAATGAATATGCATATTAAATACACAGTATACCTTTTAAAAATCACATTGTACAATCTAAATGTATACAATTTTACTTGCCAATCTACTTTAATAAAGTTGGAATAAAATAAAATGAATAAAATAGAAGTTGATACACAATGGATAAAATAGCATATTCTTTCATAAGTCATTAATTTTCTAATATACTCATTTGAAAATTCATAGATTGTTGTTATGCTTATTTAGGAATAAAATTTGGATAGATTATACCTGATGAAAAACCTTCAGTACTAAAATATTTCAACCAAGAATAAGGCTGTCTCTTCTAATTATAATAACAAATTGATTAGATTATTTTATAGAAAACATTGGTATTTCACTCAATATTTACCATTAGTAAAGTCTGATATCTTCCTTAGATTACAAAAGAGGGGGGGGGCAATTTACCTAACTGAAAGTTCTGTAAGATTTGATTCAACAGCCAACTTAAAGTTTCAAGAATATTGTCTTTGCTACTTGCAAAATGGCAAATGTATCATTCACTGTGAGAATAATGCCATACTAATTTGTTTTTAAAGCTTTGAAATGCAGTGAAAAATTGACAAAGATTTTGGAGTTGGACAAGCATTTTAGTTCAGTTTATTTCTCTTCCCCCCAGGTTTGAATGAATTTGTAGGTTTCCTTAAAGAATACAGTGAAGGTTATAGAATGGATATATTTATGTGTAAATATGGGGTAAAGGCTATTTTCAACTAGAAGTTTTTATTAATGGTATCTGCTAGGAATAGGAAAGCTGACAAATTTGAGGCATTATGCCTTTAGGATATGGGAAAGGCTTATAGGAATCACTGAAAAATAAATTTCCTATTAAGCTTCCTTGTGCTTTCAAAAACAAGCTAAATTAAATGAAAGCAACACTTAAAAACAAGCAGCATACAGTAACTTTTTTCCATTAAAAAAAAAACTCCACTTTTGAATAAACCAAATCAATTGAAAACAAAAATATAAACTACTTTAATTCTTCAAATATGACCCAAGCAGTTGAAATAAATAAAAATGTGAATTTTTGTTGCAATACTTTCCCTTTTCCTTTGTTTTAATCATTTTCCTATTTACTCTGAAAATAACTTGAACTGATAGCTTTCAAAAATCTGTCTATAAGAAAAGGAAAAGTAATCATATTAATTACATATGAAAGACTGACAGTGATGCTTCTATAAAAGTTTTATTTTTATTGCTGTTTTGTTTTTTATAAGCATTTTCCTACCTCTCCTTTAAATAATAATTTAACTGGTCCACTTTCAAAATACTAATAAATAGTAGACCAAAAGTTTATAAAATAAAAAAATAAACCTGCACAGAGTTGGAAACATTTTACATAATGCCCTCAATACTGATTACTGTGGTGTAGTCTTTCCTCTGTAATACTGTTCTCAAATCACTTATATTTTAATGCTTTGCAATTAACTCTAGGTTAAAACATATAAGAAAATTTTGTTAAAGAAAAATGTCTATCTTATAACTGCAGATTGTGCCTTTTGAACTTTTCCACAAATGCTGGGGTCCAGCCCCGGTGGATCCAGGGTGATTTGAAGGGGAGATGGACAGGCGAGGAAAAACTTATTTATTTAATTAGAAACATAAGATTAGATTAGGAAGAAATAGTGTAGTAGAAAAATTTAGTGGAGAAAAGATGCTGAATAACTTGGTTTATGTGGAAAACCAATAAAGTTCCAGACAAGGAACTTGCACCATCTACGTTGGGCCACTGGCACCCATTTGAATATCAGAGAGTGCCCCGCCTTGGGGTCTCTCTCTTAGGGATCTTAGATGGCGGGACAAGAAAGTAGACATGGTGAGCCTCCATTCCCCAGATGGGAATTCAGCCTGAAATTAGAGTAAAGAGGAGACACGGGGAGCCAGTCCTTCCAATGACTGGCCCAGCCTCTATTGTCTAGAAAGGCCTTTTATACCTTTTTGATTGTACATAGAGATCAATGGGTAATACAAAGACTCTTATCAAAAGACTCTTAATACAGACTCATCAAAACCAGGCTTTTCTCTCTGCATACCTAGTTGTATATACAAGTCTTAGGTGATTTACATCATCTTCAGGCCAAAAGGGCCAATTAACATTTTACAGCCCTTTTCTGATAAGGGTTTGTCAACCAGAAGCCTTTTTGTGTTGATCTTCCCAAAGTCTGGTGCCACTCTCAGAAAGCACTAAATAAAGTTACATTCTTACATAGCAAAGATACAGCAATTTATAACNATAAGAAAATTTTGTTAAAGAAAAATGTCTATCTTATAACTGCAGATTGTGCCTTTTGAACTTTTCCACAAATGCTGGGGTCCAGCCCCGGTGGATCCAGGGTGATTTGAAGGGGAGATGGACAGGCGAGGAAAAACTTATTTATTTAATTAGAAACATAAGATTAGATTAGGAAGAAATAGTGTAGTAGAAAAATTTAGTGGAGAAAAGATGCTGAATAACTTGGTTTATGTGGAAAACCAATAAAGTTCCAGACAAGGAACTTGCACCATCTACGTTGGGCCACTGGCACCCATTTGAATATCAGAGAGTGCCCCGCCTTGGGGTCTCTCTCTTAGGGATCTTAGATGGCGGGACAAGAAAGTAGACATGGTGAGCCTCCATTCCCCAGATGGGAATTCAGCCTGAAATTAGAGTAAAGAGGAGACACGGGGAGCCAGTCCTTCCAATGACTGGCCCAGCCTCTATTGTCTAGAAAGGCCTTTTATACCTTTTTGATTGTACATAGAAATCAATGGGTAATACAAAGACTCTTATCAAAAGACTCTTAATACAGACTCATCAAAACCAGGCTTTTCTCTCTGCATACCTAGTTGTATATACAAGTCTTAGGTGATTTACATCATCTTCAGGCCAAAAGGGCCAATTAACATTTTACAGCCCTTTTCTGATAAGGGTTTGTCAACCAGAAGCCTTTTTGTGTTGATCTTCCCAAAGTCTGGTGCCACTCTCAGAAAGCACTAAATAAAGTTACATTCTTACATAGCAAAGATACAGCAATTTATAACAAGTAAAAGGAATACAGTGATTTATAACAAAAGAAAAGTAATTTACTCAAAAGCCTAGTGTTGCTAACATCAAAACTACTATATATCTTTTTCCATATCCCAGTTACATTGATTAACATCCTCCCAGGTGCCTAAAAGATAAAGAATACTACGGAGGCCTGGAAGCAATCATTGAGTCAGCAGTGAAATCCGTCACCAATATGATTTTTAGCTCTTTAGAAAAGGCGCTGTATCTTTAAAATGTTTTAAGCTTTGTGCCTCTCAAGGTTGGGGGGCTGTAAGCAATTCACAAGATGTAAAAAGTCCAGGGGAACCTGTTAGGCAAGCTAGAGAGTTATCAGAGGGGGTTTGAGCTGAAACACTCCTTTCAAATGCAGAAGACTTGAAGCCCTAAGTTAACTTTTTCCAGAGTATGTCAGAAGAGTGGAAAAGCAGACAGATTCTGGTTTTGGGGGTACATGCTCAAGCAATACTAGGGGGAAAACCCTGAGGCCTGATTCGCCTTGCCTATCAGGCCTCTGCCGCATGACCTTGTCAGGGTGGGATTCCTCACACTGGCTCCTGGCACACAAATATGTCACATCTCAAATGGATTCTATTTATGATTATATTCATTTTATTTAAGTTGTAGAAGGTTTAGGGACTCCAATTCATTTTTTTTCTTTTGCTTCTTATAAAATGAATGAAATGTTTAAATGTAATAGTCTCGCTCCACAAAAATCATGAAAACGCTATGAAAACATTTGTAAAAACAAATGCTTGAATGATTCTACAAACAATCTAATAAATTAATAGAAGAAAGATCATAGGGAAACAAGACATTCATTGAGGTAATAACTGTGTGAATGTTACTGAACCAAAACTATCTTTCTGTTAATTTTTTGAAAGGAGAGGGAAAAGACCCAAGTTATTCCTGTGTGTGTGAGGTTTCAGATATTTTATAGTGTAAATAGGCATTAATTACACACAATGGCTCAGTGAAACAAAGAAAAATAATCTACCTTAGAACTAAGACAATGACAGACGTTTGTCTTGCTTTCTACGGTTGAGAAATAAGTCTTAAGAAGCACATATATTTCACCATGTAATTGTGGTTTCTACTTCTGTATTAGTGTTAGATAACATTTAATTTAAATAACATTCTTTTTCTATCTTCCTCATAATTTAGAAGGCAAGTGCACTTTTAAAAATGAAAACAATAAATAATAAACATACTTCCAGTAACATTCTGGGCTTCTGGGTGATTTGTTCATAGTGTTAATGGTGTGTCTATGTGAACAGCTGAAACAATATATGCTACTAATTAAAAGACTGTAAATCCTGTGGTGTGAACTCTGTGATCTAATTAAATTCTGGCTGCCCTCCATTACAGAAAAGGGAAGTATGTGGTGTGTGAAAATGTGCAAATTAAACTAGATTACTAAGTCCTTGAACCACTATTGGGTTGCTAAGGTAAGAGGTTTTTGATGATCTGGGGTATATGAAATGATGATATGGCTCACAGAATGTAGATATTCACATTATGCTGGCTAGGTCAGGTTAGTCTGACAAAGTTAAGTCAGCTAATGTATCAAAAAGCATTAATTAGGAAGACAAAGGCAATGCCTGGCATTCCTAGTCAACAAAATGTTAACACAGTTAAATCTTTCCTCTAAATGTAAGTAATCTCAAGACTAAAATTATGAATTATTTTTGAAGCTATTCTCTCTTTTAAGCTAACTGTATCTTATCAACTATTTTAAAATCCCAAGACAAAACAAAACAAGAAACCCTGTACATTTTAGGAATACCTTTCAGGAAAGGCTATTTCAGAAAATTATTCCTCAAAAATTAAAATATAAGAGAATGAATTCTTATTCTATTCTTGTACCATTTCTTTTTAAAATTTTTTTTTATTTTATTTCACTTTTTAAAAATGATATTCTGGACAAATTTTGGAGAAAATAATTGAAGGTAATATAATATATTAACGCTAACATGCATTGTGCTGAAATTCTTATCCATTAGCTTTGCTATAAAAGTCTAGCTTTCAATGAAATTTTCAATTTTACTTTATTTCACAACTTCCAGACAGTCTCTGTCATGGTTAATTTTATATATCAACTTGACTGGGCATGGGATGCCCAGATATTCAGNTTAAGAAGCACATATATTTCACCATGTAATTGTGGTTTCTACTTCTGTATTAGTGTTAGATAACATTTAATTTAAATAACATTCTTTTTCTATCTTCCTCATAATTTAGAAGGCAAGTGCACTTTTAAAAATGAAAACAATAAATAATAAACATACTTCCAGTAACATTCTGGGCTTCTGGGTGATTTGTTCATAGTGTTAATGGTGTGTCTATGTGAACAGCTGAAACAATATATGCTACTAATTAAAAGACTGTAAATCCTGTGGTGTGAACTCTGTGATCTAATTAAATTCTGGCTGCCCTCCATTACAGAAAAGGGAAGTATGTGGTGTGTGAAAATGTGCAAATTAAACTAGATTACTAAGTCCTTGAACCACTATTGGGTTGCTAAGGTAAGAGGTTTTTGATGATCTGGGGTATATGAAATGATGATATGGCTCACAGAATGTAGATATTCATATTATGCTGGCTAGGTCAGGTTAGTCTGACAAAGTTAAGTCAGCTAATGTATCAAAAAGCACTAATTAGGAAGACAAAGGCAATGTCTGGCATTCCTAGTCAACAAAATGTTAACACAGTTAAATCTTTCCTCTAAATGTAAGTAATCTCAAGACTAAAATTATGAATTATTTTTGAAGCTATTCTCTCTTTTAAGCTAACTGTATCTTATCAACTATTTTAAAATCCCAAGACAAAACAAAACAAGAAACCCTGTACATTTTAGGAATACCTTTCAGGAAAGGCTATTTTAGAAAATTATTCCTCAAAAATTAAAATATAAGAGAATGAATTCTTATTCTATTCTTGTACCATTTCTGTTTAAAATTTTTTTTTATTTTATTTCACTTTTTAAAAATGATATTCTGGACAAATTTTGGAAAAAATAATTGAAGGTAATATAATATATTAATGCTAACATGCATTGTGCTGAAATTCTTATCCATTAGCTTTGCTATAAAAGTCTAGCTTTCAATGAAATTTTCAATTTTACTTTATTTCACAACTTCCAGACAGTCTCTGTCATGGTTAATTTTATATATCAACTTGACTGGGCATGGGATGCCCAGATATTCAGTTATATATGATTTTGCTTGTGTCTGTTAGAGTGTTTCCAGAGGAGATTATCTTTTGAATCTGTAAACTGAATAAAGCAGACTTTCTCCCCAATGTTGGTGGGTCTCATACAATCTGGTAAAGGCCTAAAAATAGAACAAAAGTACCAGTAAGAGAGAATTTGCTCTCTGCCTGACTGTCATCAGACTTGGACTTCAACTAGAACTAGACCATCACCTTTCCTGTGTCTCCAGCTTGCTGCCTTCAGATCACTGGACTTTTCAGCCTTTATAACTTCATGAGCCAGTTCTTTAAGATTTATTTTGATTGCTACATTAATAGATAAGGCTACAGCAGCAATCAATTACATGCTTCTTAATACAATTCTGAAAACTCAACTCAAAAAAATTTACCTATACAAGTAAAGATAAAAATAAAAGTCTGGAATATATCCTAAATACTGGCTAGGGCATGGTGTGAATCAAAGAGCCTTTATGCTAACTTAGTTTGTCAACTCTATTGTATATCACTGACGATGTATAATTTTGAAAGATTTCTTAGTGATAAACATTCATTATGATAATAATAACCTTTACTACTTAACATTTATATCTTTGCCTTTTTTTTCAGTTATCACTAGTATTTAGGTAAAATCTTTTGGAAATACTTTGAAAAATCTCACTATTTTCAGCAACAAAATCAAATATTGTTTGTCTATACTAAATATTTTAGTATGCTTCTAAACATGGGCTGGGGTAAAGCATTGTTATAAAGATATTTGAGTAATTTATTTTATGTGTTTGAATAATTAATTATATTTTAAGCTGCACTACTAAATTAGTATCTACCTGAGGCACAGATGTCTCAGTCTCTGAAAGCAATGAATGATTTTATACTTTATTTCCTAACAGAACTGATGGTGGCTTCATTCTCACTGCCATGTGAAAATGGCATTTCCTTACCACATTACTTTATTTCCTTGCCACTAAAAAATGGTGCCTTCAAGTCCTATTCAGAGTTGCAATTTATCTAAAATAATGAGTAGATACCAAATCTAGACTTTTTAATAAACCATTTTAATGAAATTTTCATTATCTAAAATCTGTTCACACACCAGATAACAGAAAAATAATATTGACATAGTTAGTTCATATATGTAATCATATATTGTTTGAAATAAATTTATAAAAGGCCTCACCATTATTACTAGAATTAGTTATACTGAAACATTTATTAATTCTTTCAAAAGGATTGTTGACTTCTTGAGTCTTGATACTTTATTCCAAAGTCAAGGAAACAAAATGGCTCATTACTTTAAGACAAAGTAAAAATCTAGGCTAAGGAAAACCATTGGTATTAAGCTCCTAACTTGGCAATGACGTGTTTTGTTGCCTTTGTTCTTTTACTTTTACTTATCAAGATATCTTCAATTAGAGACTAGATATCACAACAGCAAGCAGTTCCTTTAAAGCAAGTAAATCAATTTACTTTTAAAAAAGGAAAGTATGAAAATCACCTTGTACTCTTTTCTGACTAATCCAATATTAGTTCAGTTCAGTTACTTAGTCCTTTCTGACTCTTTGAGACCCCATGAATCGCAGCACACCAGGCCTCCCTGTCCATCACCAACTCCCGGAGTTCACCCAAACTCATATCCATAGGATCAGTGATGCCATCCAGCCACCTCATTCTCTGTCGTCCCCTTCTCCTCCTGCCCCCAATCCCTCCCAGCATCAGAGTCTTTTCCAATGAGTCAACTCTTCACATGAGCTGGCCAAAGTACTGGAGCTTCAGCTTTAGCATCATTCCTTCCAAAGAAATCCCAGGGTTGATCTCCTTCAGAATGGACTGGCTGGATCTCCTAGCAGTCCAAGGGACTCTCAAGAGTCTTCTCCAACACCACAGTTCAAAAGCATCAATTATTCAGTGCTCAGCCTTCTTCATAGTCCAACTTTCACATCCATACATGACCACAGGAAAAACCATAGCCTTGACTAGACGGACCTTTGTTGGCAAAGTAATGTCTCTGCTTTTCAATAGCTAGTACCAAATAGAAGACTCTGGAGTCTAGATAGATATGAGATCTCTACTCTGCCCATCTCTCCATTTTCTCATCCCTAAACCGGTGCTAATAATGACAGTTATCCTGTAGGTGACTATTAAGTTAATATAAGTATGGTGGTCAGAGACATGCTTGGCCCATACTAAGGGCTATTTAGGATCAATTCATTATTTTGAATATCAAAAGGTATACTTGGATCTTCCTCAAATGAAGAAATATTTTTTTTTCAGTGATATTGTTTGTGTTCCTTAGAACACAATTTAATCAGAAAACTCACAAATATGACATTTGTATATATTCATAAAATGCAGTATATTATGAAAAAATCATGTTGTAATTCAGTGTAATCTCACCAAATGAGGTGCATACCTTACTTTTAAGAGCATAATGGAGTTTCAACATTTAAATATAAGCCTATAACCACAGTTCCTTTACCTAAAACTGTAGTTCTCAAACCTTAGCAGGGATCAGAACACAGGATCATGGGACCCACCTCCAAAGTCTCTGATTTATTAATAACGACTCTAACAAGTTCTCAAATACTGCTCCTGTTGCTGGTGTGGGCACCACACTTGGAGAACCACTGCTCTAAAAGGTATGTCTGAATTTCCCATCTGGGTTTCAGGCCCAGGAGAATCAGTGCTAAAAGCCCTGAATTGCACTGTAACCAGCACTTAAACCAAGGACTTGGGAGAGGCAGGTACTATCTGAGAGAACTAAGCTTGTCTAAATTCTTGCCTTCTATGTTTGGGAACTACCACAGTCATCTGGGCCACTTGCATGGTCAGGAAAAGAGCAAAGTTTTATCTAAGACTGCAATACTGGTTGTTTCTATGATTTTTATCTCTGATTATCATAAATAATCTTGTCTACCAGCCTCCATTCCTATACTTTCTGTGTTCTTCCCTTTATCTAAGGGGCCTGTGTCCTGGAAACTACCTTTCCCATCTCTCATTGCTTCCACCATTCTTGATTTGTTCCAGGCTCTGTCAGTGAAATGCCTGAATAAGAAATTTGGAAGTAGCCACTTCTCTGACAGGGATGGTGGTTGACACAGAAGCTCTAAGACACAAAGTTATGTTCTCTAGTGTGGTCACTTTAGAGACTGGGCAGCTGTGATTAGTGGCAGCAGCTTCCTGCAGCTTCCTGACTGCTGCATCTCAGTCACACTGACCTGACTGGAAAATGAGAGATGACTGCTGATTTCTGATTCAGTCACCATCCACTATCTGTAATTCCCTATTTTAAATAGCCTTTGGTGGCTGTATTGAGATCTGACTGATAACATTCTTCTAACACTTCTTTCTACTTCCTACCCCTCTTCCCTGTATCTCATACTCATGGGTAATGGTGTAACTCCTTATGAGCTGTCATCCGTGCCATTTTCATTCAAATTTGATTCCCTAATTATGCTTTTCTATGTTAGATTTCTCCCTTAACAACATCCATAGGCTTTCTGTAATTTTTTAATTTCCTAAATATGTCCACAGAATTTTGATTCACTTTTTTCCCATCTGCAACTCACATGCAGATTTCTCAAGAGTTAGGTTCCAGATTAAACATCCTTGGTCTTACAAACTTATTCTAAAACATTTTTATCACCATCTCTCAAACACCCCAGTCTCCTTGAAAGTCTACTACATAGGGGTTTTTTTTCCCCTGTATTTATATATGTTGATCAGTCTGCCCTCTGTGACACACTTACTTTTATTGAGAAATTTATCATGTGATCAAAAGTTTTCAGATCCTTGGCAACTACTGTTCTCACCCCAGATGATTTTACCTTCATCATTCTATCCTTCATTCTAACCTTAGTCTCCTCCTTTCAAAGTCTTTTGATCTTCCTTCAGTTTTCCAAGCATATGTGTGCAACCTAGATCTTGCCATTGCCTAGTTGTTGTTCAGTCGTTAAGTCAACTCTTTGTGACCCCATGAAGCGCAGCACACTAGGCTTCCCCGTCCTTCACTATCTCCCAGAGTTTGCTCAAATTCCTGTCCACTGAGTCAGTGATATCATTCAACCATCTCATCCTCTGTCACCCTCTTCTCCTCTTGCCATTTTCTGGAATTGCTTTTTCTCCAAAATGTTAAACTCAGAAATCCAAATCTCAAATCTCTTATTTCATATCCAATTATCTCAACCCAAAGAAACACACTAAAAGATTTTCTCTTCCTCATCATCCACACCTGAAAACTCACTCCCCAAACACCATGCACACTTATCTCTCTCATACACACACACAACTGGTACACACACACAACACACAGAATACAAGCATACTACCTCCCATTCTTNCTAGTACCAAATAGAAGACTCTGGAGTCTAGATAGATATGAGATCTCTACTCTGCCCATCTCTCCATTTTCTCATCCCTAAACCGGTGCTAATAATGACAGTTATCCTGTAGGTGACTATTAAGTTAATATAAGTATGGTGGTCAGAGACATGCTTGGCCCATACTAAGGGCTATTTAGGATCAATTCATTATTTTGAATATCAAAAGGTATACTTGGATCTTCCTCAAATGAAGAAATATTTTTTTTTCAGTGATATTGTTTGTGTTCCTTAGAACACAATTTAATCAGAAAACTCACAAATATGACATTTGTATATATTCATAAAATGCAGTATATTATGAAAAAATCATGTTGTAATTCAGTGTAATCTCACCAAATGAGGTGCATACCTTACTTTTAAGAGCATAATGGAGTTTCAACATTTAAATATAAGCCTATAACCACAGTTCCTTTACCTAAAACTGTAGTTCTCAAACCTTAGCAGGGATCAGAACACAGGATCATGGGACCCACCTCCAAAGTCTCTGATTTATTAATAACGACTCTAACAAGTTCTCAAATACTGCTCCTGTTGCTGGTGTGGGCACCACACTTGGAGAACCACTGCTCTAAAAGGTATGTCTGAATTTCCCATCTGGGTTTCAGGCCCAGGAGAATCAGTGCTAAAAGCCCTGAATGGCACTGTAACCAGCACTTACCAAGGACTTGGGAGAGGCAGGTACTATCTGAGAGAACTAAGCTTGTCTAAATTCTTGCCATTTATTCCCTTCTATGTTTGGGAACTACCACAGTCATCTGGGCCACTTGCATGGTCAGGAAAAGAGCAAAGTTTTATCTAAGACTGCAATACTGGTTGTTTCTATGATTTTTATCTCTGATTATCATAAATAATCTTGTCTACCAGCCTCCATTCCTATACTTTCTGTGTTCTTCCCTTTATCTAAGGGGCCTGTGTCCTGGAAACTACCTTTCCCATCTCTCATTGCTTCCACCATTCTTGATTTGTTCCAGGCTCTGTCAGTGAAATGCCTGAATAAGAAATTTGGAAGTAGCCACTTCTCTGACAGGGATGGTGGTTGACACAGAAGCTCTAAGACACAAAGTTATGTTCTCTAGTGTGGTCACTTTAGAGACTGGGCAGCTGTGATTAGTGGCAGCAGCTTCCTGCAGCTTCCTGACTGCTGCATCTCAGTCACACTGACCTGACTGGAAAATGAGAGATGACTGCTGATTTCTGATTCAGTCACCATCCACTATCTGTAATTCCCTATTTTAAATAGCCTTTGGTGGCTGTATTGAGATCTGACTGATAACATTCTTCTAATACTTCTTTCTACTTCCTACCCCTCTTCCCTGTATCTCATACTCATGGGTAATGGTGTAACTCCTTATGAGCTGTCATCCGTGCCATTTTCATTCAAATTTGATTCCCTAATTATGCTTTTCTATGTTAGATTTCTCCCTTAACAACATCCATAGGCTTTCTGTAATTTTTTAATTTCCTAAATATGTCCACAGAATTTTGATTCACTTTTTTCCCATCTGCAACTCACATGCAGATTTCTCAAGAGTTAGGTTCCAGATTAAACATCCTTGGTCTTACAAACTTATTCTAAAACATTTTTATCACCATCTCTTAAACACCCCAGTCTCCTTGAAAGTCTACTACATAGGGGTTTTTTTTCCCCTGTATTTATATATGTTGATCAGTCTGCCCTCTGTGACACACTTACTTTTATTGAGAAATTTATCATGTGATCAAAAGTTTTCAGATCCTTGGCAACTACTGTTCTCACCCCAGATGATTTTACCTTCATCATTCTGTCCTTCATTCTAACCTTAGTCTCCTCCTTTCAAAGTCTTTTGATCTTCCTTCAGTTTTCCAAGCATATGTGTGCAACCTAGATCTTGCCATTGCCTAGTTGTTGTTCAGTCGTTAAGTCAACTCTTTGTGACCCCATGAAGTGCAGCACACTAGGCTTCCCCGTCCTTCACTATCTCCCAGAGTTTGCTCAAATTCCTGTCCACTGAGTCAGTGATATCATTCAACCATCTCATCCTCTGTCACCCTCTTCTCCTCTTGCCATTTTCTGGAATTGCTTTTTCTCCAAAATGTTAAACTCAGAAATCCAAATCTCAAATCTCTTATTTCATATCCAATTATCTCAACCCAAAGAAACACACTAAAAGATTTTCTCTTCCTCATCATCCACACCTGAAAACTCACTCCCCAAACACCATGCACACTTATCTCTCTCATACACACACACAACTGGTACACACACACAACACACAGAATACAAGCATACTACCTCCCATTCTTCCAAAGTGATCTGAACACTTTTGACCTTTTTACTTTTGTTTTTGAGGAAGAAAAATGCAACTTCAATTCCTACTGTTCTGCTCCTGCTTTCTCCACAGCCCCAGTTTTGAAATGTACTTGTCTTTATCCTAAATATAACACATGCTCTTTGAAAGAGATGAGAAGAAAAACGTAAAATAAACCTCAGGAAATTTCTCAGAGGATAAACACACACTCATGAGCCAGGACTTTTAACAGTGTAAGTCAGACTTATCTTCCAAGCCTCATCTTCACTGAACACTCCATTTTCATCTTTAATTTCAACTTCTGCCTGGGTATCCTCACCTTGAGAGCAAACATCGGTCCTCTTTAAGGCCCACAGAAAATAACCTGTCTTGTGGCCTTTTCTGACCCTGAATCTTAACAATATTTTGATTTATAATGTAAATATACAGACACAATATTGACTATCACTAGAATAAGAAACAAGATAAAAATCTCTCATTACAAACTGCACAAAGGAAAAATAAATTTTAAAAAACTGCATGAAATTACCTCAAATGTAAAGGTTTTTGCACAGAAAATGGAACTGTTAAGAAAATGAAAAAGCAATATATGTAGTGGCAGAAAATATTTGCAAACTTTATGTCTGATAAATGATTGATATCCAAAATATATAATGAACTCACATAGCTCAATAGCAAGAGACAAACTCTAGTTATAAAATAAATAAATCATAAAGATGTATAGCATGGTGACTATAGTTAATAACACTGGCTTGCATATTAAAAGTTTCATCACAAGAAAAAAAACATTGCGTAACTATATGTGGTGATGGATGTTGACTTATTGGGGCAATCATTTTGCAATGTTTCTATACAGTTCATTATTTTGCACACCTGAAACAAATATAATTTATACAAAAACCTATACCTAAACTTTCCATACTTTTGATGTATTCAGTTCAATTCAGTTACTCAGTAGTGTTCAACTCTTCACAATCCCATGGACCACAGAATGCCATGCCTCCCTGTCCATCACCAACTCCTGGAGTTTACTCAAACTTGTCTCCATTGAGTCACTGATGCCATCTAATCATCTCATCCTCTGTCATCCCCTTCTCTGCCTGCCTTCAATCTTTCCCAGCATCAGGGTCTTTTCAAATGAGTCAGCTCTTTATATCAGGTGGCCAAAATATTGGCGTTTTGGCTTCAACATCAGTCCTTCCA
>SJYW01005245.1:410761-445605 GCA_006410735.1 Raphicerus campestris
CCACTTTCTCCTCACCCTACTGTGTCCACAAGTCCATTCTCTACATTTGTATCTCTATTTTGCCCTGCAAATAGGTTTATCAGTCCATTTTTCTAGATTTCATATATATGCATTAATAATGGGATGGGCGGTGGAAGGGAGACTCAAGAGGGAGAGGACATGTGTATACTTATAGCTGATTCATGTGGTACAGCAGAAACTAACACGATATTGTAAAACAATTATCCTTAAACAAAAAACAAGCGAACACCAATCAACATTGAGAAGAAGACCTAAATATACATTTCTCCAGTGAAGACATACCGGTGACCAACAGGCACATGAAGAGTTCAACATTGCTAATTATTAGAGAAATACAAATCAAAACTGCAATGAGGTATCACCTCACATCATTCAGAATGGCTATAATCAAACTATCTACCAACAATAAGTGGTGGAGAGGTTGTGGAGAAAAGGGAACCCTTCAACACTGTAGGTAAGGAATGTAAATTGATGCGGCCACTATGGAAAACAGTATGGAGGTTCCTCAAAAAACTAAAAAGAGAACATATAATCTAGCAATTTCAATCCTGGGTATATATATGAAGGAAAAACAAAAACACTAACTTGAAAAGATATATGCACCCCAATGTTCACAGCAGCACTATATACAATAGTCAAAACATAGAAACAACCAAAGCATCCATCAGTAGAAGGTGAAGGTGAGGGTGAAGTCGCTCAGTCGTGTACGAATCTTTGCGACCCCATGGACTGTAACCAACTAGGCTTCTCCATCCATGGGATTCTCTAGGCAAGAATACTGGAGTGGATTGCCATTTCCTTCTCCAAGGGATCTTCCCGACCCAGGGATCAAACCCACGTCTCCCGCATTGGAGGCAGACGCTTTAACCTCTGAGCCAGCGTAGCAGTTGTGTTATATTTATACAATGGAATAGTACTCAGCCATCAAAAAAAAGAATTATTGCCATTTGCAGCAACATGGCTGGCTTTACAGAATATCATACTTAATATCATAATAAGTGAAGTAAGTCAGATGAGAAAGACACATTATATGATATCACTTACATGTGGAATCTTAAAATATAATGCAAATGAATCTATTTACAAAACAGAAGCAGACTACAGAATTAGAAAACAAACTTATAGATAGTTACCAAAGAGGAAAGGAGCAGAGAGAAGGATAAATAAGCAATGCAGGATTAACAGATACACATTTCTATATATAAGGTAGATAAGTGACAATGATTTACTATGTAACACTGGTAACAATATTCAATATATTTTAATATCCTAATGGAAAATAATCTGAAGAATAAATAATCTGAATCATTTTGCTGTAAATCTAAAACTGATGCAATATTGTAAATTAAATACATTTCAATAAAAAATAGCAATACTTGCTGCTATGAATTCAGTTTGACCTTTTGCAGAGAAACTGGCCCTTTCCAACACTGCAAAGAAATACTTCAATTGCAAAGGACTCAATCCTTCAGCCTTTTGAGCCATGCACAGAGGCTCAAAGAAGCTGTAGCCTGGCTTCTGCCATCCTCTCCACATGTTGCTCCATCTTCTTGGACTTGTTATTGCTCACATCTTTACTGTACCTGATAAATTCTGTTCATCCTCCTTGAGTTAATTGGTATCATCTCTTAGTTTAATAGAAAGAGGAAAACAGTCCATAAAATTTAGCAGAAAAATGATGATAACCTAATAGAAATTTTAAGAAGAAGAATCTTAAAAAAAGATACAGGAAAAATGGGTGAGAAGCCCAGCTTTGTCAGTAAGACTTGGATTTTGGTAAATCGTTTAATCTTTCAAGGATTTATTTGTGATATGGATGGGTTGGGATGCTGGGAGGGATTGGGGGCAGGAGGAGAAGGAGACGACAGAGGATGAGAAGGCTGGATGGCATCACTGACTTGATGGACATGAATCTGAGGGAACTCCGGGAGTTGGTGATGGACAGGGAGGCCTGGTGTGCTGCGATTCATGGAGTCACAAAGAGGTGGACATGACTGAGCAAATGAACTGAACTGAACTGAGGATCATTTATAATTCCATATTATTAGCTTATGATAATCTCTTCTATTTTAGCCCTACTTGGAAACTTTTAACCTATCTGCATCTTCAAGAAAAGTATACCCTCAAACTTTATCAGCTGGCCACAACTACTAAACTATTGGGACTAACATATCTGTTTCATGTGTTGCCTTAATCTAGACTTTCATTTCTATGTCATTAGTGATCTAATAATTTTCTGTAAACTTTAGTAGGATGTGGCATCTTGTGAGTGCTGACATATTTTTTAATATGTAGAAGGTAAAGAATTATAAAATAACATAAGACAATGTGCAAGGAAAAATTTACTCCTTTAATAATTAGATGTTGGTTAATGCTCAAAAACTTTCAAAATTCTAAGAGACTATTCTGATTATTCCTAATTCTTAAAGATAGTAACAATTCATTTACCTACCTCATTATTATTTAAAAGAAAAATGTGAAAGCAGGATTATACTTATTTTATCCTTATTACTGTACTAGCCTACAATATTCCTTGCCAATTAAATTTAGAATTTCCATTTCTAATCCTTAAGTGTTGTCATTATGTTTTAGAATAATTTCTAGTGTTTTAACTACAATAAAAATCTGCTGATTTTGGTCAAAGTAGACTGTGACAACATGACAATACATAATACAGTCATGAGGTATAGATTTATGAAATAACAAATGAATTACTGGATCGTTCAGGTTTTAATAGTATTGTATTGTTCCTGCCTCTACTTTGTATCTTATTACATGCCCAGTTTCTGCTTCATCATTAACTTTAAATATCCATTATAAAACTGTATTGACATATAAATGTATACATATATACATAAAAATAAATACATATAAATTAACTATTAGAGAGATAAAATAACCTACAAAAATACTGAAGTTATGACTACTGTAGACTGAATATTTGTATCCCCTCAAAACTCATAAATCGAACCTCTTCTTAAATGAGATGATACTTTGAAGTGAGGTCTTAGAGATGCAGCACCCTCGTGAATAGGATTAGTGCCCTCATAAAAGAGATATCAGAAAGTTCCCTCACCCTTCCTGCCATATGAGAAGTTAAAAGCCAGCATGAACCAGGAACTGAGATCTCATAAGACATCAAATTCTCTAGCTCCTTAATCTTGGACTAGCCAGCCTTCAGAACTATGAGAAATAAATGTTTGGTTGGTTAAGCCATCCAATCTATGGCATTTTTGTTATAGTAGTTGGAAAAGACACAAGGGTGATAATTATTTTTGATAATACCTTAGCAGTAAGTATGTATGTGTGTGTACTCAGTCGTGTCTGACTCTTGTGACCCATGACCCTATGGACTGTAACCTGTCATGTTCCTCTGTCCATGGGATTTTTTCAGGCAAGAATACTGGAGTGGGTTGCCATTTCCTACTCCAGGGGATCTTCCTGACCCAGGAATCAAACCTGTGTCTCCTGTGGCTACTGCACTAACAGGTGAGTTCTCTACCACTTTGCTACCTGGTAACTAGCATCAGTAGTAAGTATAATTAAATCTACTTAATCTAATTAGGTTAACAAATTAAATCATGTCATACATCATATAGGAGTATAGATCAAAGAAGTCTATTTTCAGTTCCATTTATTCCATTTTCAGTGCTATTCTTTTCTTCCTTTAACATTTCTTAAAGTGGATATATGCTGGTAATGAATTTTCTCAGTATTTGTTTTTCTTAAACATTCTTTATTTTCATTTTTGTAAGATACATTCACTGAACTGGGCTTCCCTGGTGGTGCACTGATAAAGAATCACCTGCCAATGTAGGAGACATGGGTTTGATACCTGGGTCGGGAATATCCCCTGGAGTAGGAAATGGCAACTCACTCCAGTATTCTTGTTTGAAAAAAATCCCATGGACAGAGGAGCCAGTCAGACTACAGGCCATTGGGTTGCAAATGAGTTGGACACTACTGAGTAAATGAACACATTTCCTGAACTGTAGAATTCTATATTTCCAGTTTGTTTCTCCCTTTCAAAACTTTAAAGATGTCACTTTATTTTTTCCTAGCTTATGAAGTTCTTGATGAGAAGTCTATTATAATTTTCATCTTTGTTTCTCTGTATGTAATGTATTTTTTCCTTCCTATAGCTACCTCAGACTTTATCTTTGATTTTCAGCAGTTTGAATATGATATGCCTGGGTGTGTTTTTCATTTTTCTTTATCCGTTTGGTGGTCTTTAAGCTTCTTGAATCTGTAATCTGCTAAATGCAGATATTTTTAGAAAAATGTGTGGCCATTTTTCTTCATCAGTATTCTCTCTCTTTTCCCCACTGAGATTTCAATTACACATTAGACCACTTGACATTGTTCTACAGCTCTTGAATGTTCTTTTCTGGGCTTCCTGTCACTTTTTTTCCCCCTGTTGGGTTTCAGTTTGGATAATTTACTTTAACCTATCATTGATGTTTTCCTTGGCTACATTTAGTCTATACATAGCATCATCACAGGCATTCTTCATCTGTTGCCAACCTTTTAAGAAATACAGGAAAAAGGATCCTTTTCTCCCAGCTGCAATTGGTTTTCACTGATGTGGTTTGCTTTCTCCCTACATTGTAGGCTTTTGTTCTATATTGACAATAAGAAAGAAGCATCTGGGTGAAATTTTGTGCCTTTCCTATAGTAGCTGCAGATCCCTTCTTTAGACCTTCAGCTAAAGAGAGACTTTCACAGGAATCTTGCCAATATTTTTATGTGAGAATCTAGCGAGGCCTACGAGAAGATCCTACCAGTGAGTCCAAATTCTCATTCTATTTATACTCTCTCAGGCTATGTTTATCTGTCGGCTGACCAAAATTTAACAAGAAGTCTTACTGTTATCTAATGTGTCTGCTACATATGGTCTCCCCTTACAAGGTACTTGGCTTTACTTCTATCTTAGGTTAATTGTTTGCACTATGACTTTAGTGGTCTGATGGTTCAAGAAAAGTTTCCTTGAACTTTTATTTAATTGATATTTTCCCTAGGATTTTTGTTGTTATTGTAAGGGTAGGAACAATGCTCTTTTCAGTTATCTGCATGTCAAGCTGAAACTAGAATATCTACATATAATTTTAACATATAGTCATTACCTAAACAAATTTAATAGCCTATTATGATAGTCACAAATATCTATAAATCAAATAAAATGCTTTTTAAAATCATAAATGAGCAAGCTTTTTACTTTTTAGCAGCTCAAAATTGTAAACTCAATTAAATGCAAAACCATTATTATTTTTGGTCTCAAAAGAGAATATTTAACATTTTCCTTGTAAATTATAGGATTATAACATATCTTACATTTTTCTTTTGCAATTTTCCCACTTTCTACGAATCTTTTATATTAGCTTGTCTTCTCTTTGTGGTATATTGATAATTTCATTATGCCATTTAAATGTTATCTTCTTTCTGACTGAAACTTATTTTCTGAAGAACAGAACTTCCTCAATCCCCAGTATATTTGTGGATGTAACTGTGAATTTATAGACACAATATACTTGTCTCTGCTCCCTAAGAATGCAGAACTAGATAAGCACTGCTTTATTGATATAAGGTTTGTAGTACCCCACCAGACATGTCTTCCAAAGGTATATTTCAAAGACAGTGATAAGAAGCATTCTTCAAGTTCTCTCTACTACTGAAGCCTCTTTCTATATTGCTCCAAGCACAGCAAAGAAAGAAGAAAACAAAACAGAAGTTGCATCTACAATAGGATGGTAAATAACACAAAGATATTGTGTGGGATGATAAAGACTCCTCTCATTGTAGAATCACAGCCTTGCCAGTACCTCATCATTTGAATAATTTATCTTTTGTTGCTGGTTCTGTGTCAAGTTATGACCAAAGAGAACTGTTAAAAATTGGTATATTTTTGAAATAGTTCAAGTGATGACCACANAAAAAAAAGAATTATTGCCATTTGCAGCAACATGGCTGGCTTTACAGAATATCATACTTAATATCATAATAAGTGAAGTAAGTCAGATGAGAAAGACACATTATATGATATCACTTACACGTGGAATCTTAAAATATAATGCAAATGAATCTATTTACAAAACAGAAGCAGACTACAGACTTAGAAAACAAACTTATAGATAGTTACCAAAGAGGAAAGGAGCAGAGAGAAGGATAAATAAGCAATGCAGGATTAACAGATACACATTTCTATATATAAGGTAGATAAGTGACAATGATTTACTATGTAACACTGGTAACAATATTCAATATATTTTAATATCCTAATGGAAAATAATCTGAAGAATAAATAATCTGAATCATTTTGCTGTAAATCTAAAACTGATGCAATATTGTAAATTAAATACATTTCAATAAAAAATAGCAATACTTGCTGCTATGAATTCAGTTTGACCTTTTGCAGAGAAACTGGCCCTTTCCAACACTGCAAAGAAATACTTCAATTGCAAAGGACTCAATCCTTCAGCCTTTTGAGCCATGCACAGAGGCTCAAAGAAGCTGTAGCCTGGCTTCTGCCATCCTCTCCACATGTTGCTCCATCTTCTTGGACTTGTTATTGCTCACATCTTTACTGTACCTGATAAATTCTGTTCATCCTCCTTGAGTTAATTGGTATCATCTCTTAGTTTAATAGAAAGAGGAAAACAGTCCATAAAATTTAGCAGAAAAATGATGATAACCTAATAGAAATTTTAAGAAGAATCTTAAAAAAAGATACAGGAAAAATGGGTGAGAAGCCCAGCTTTGTCAGTAAGACTTGGATTTTGGTAAATCGTTTAATCTTTCAAGGATTTATTTGTGATATGGATGGGTTGGGATGCTGGGAGGGATTGGGGGCAGGAGGAGAAGGAGACGACAGAGGATGAGAAGGCTGGATGGCATCACTGACTTGATGGACATGAATCTGAGGGAACTCCGGGAGTTGGTGATGGACAGGGAGGCCTGGTGTGCTGCGATTCATGGAGTCACAAAGAGGTGGACATGACTGAGCAAATGAACTGAACTGAACTGAGGATCATTTATAATTCCATATTATTAGCTTATGATAATCTCTTCTATTTTAGCCCTACTTGGAAACTTTTAACCTATCTGCATCTTCAAGAAAAGTATACCCTCAAACTTTATCAGCTGGCCACAACTACTAAACTATTGGGACTAACATATCTGTTTCATGTGTTGCCTTAATCTAGACTTTCATTTCTATGTCATTAGTGATCTAATAATTTTCTGTAAACTTTAGTAGGATGTGGCATCTTGTGAGTGCTGACATATTTTTTAATATGTAGAAGGTAAAGAATTATAAAATAACATAAGACAATGTGCAAGGAAAAATTTACTCCTTTAATAATTAGATGTTGGTTAATGCTCAGAAACTTTCAAAATTCTAAGAGACTATTCTGATTATTCCTAATTCTTAAAGATAGTAACAATTCATTTACCTACCTCATTATTATTTAAAAGAAAAATGTGAAAGCAGGATTATACTTATTTTATCCTTATTACTGTACTAGCCTACAATATTCCTTGCCAATTAAATTTAGAATTTCCATTTCTAATCCTTAAGTGTTGTCATTATGTTTTAGAATAATTTCTAGTGTTTTAACTACAATAAAAATCTGCTGATTTTGGTCAAAGTAGACTGTGACAACATGACAATACATAATACAGTCATGAGGTATAGATTTATGAAATAACAAATGAATTACTGGATCGTTCAGGTTTTAATAGTATTGTATTGTTCCTGCCTCTACTTTGTATCTTATTACATGCCCAGTTTCTGCTTCATCATTAACTTTAAATATCCATTATAAAACTGTATTGACATATAAATGTATACATATATACATAAAAATAAATACATATAAATTAACTATTAGAGAGATAAAATAACCTACAAAAATACTGAAGTTATGACTACTGTAGACTGAATATTTGTATCCCCTCAAAACTCATAAATCAAACCTCTTCTTAAATGAGATGATACTTTGAAGTGAGGTCTTAGAGATGCAGCACCCTCGTGAATAGGATTAGTGCCCTCATAAAAGAGATATCAGAAAGTTCCCTCACCCTTTCTGCCATATGAGAAGTTAAAAGCCAGCATGAACCAGGAACTGAGATCTCATAAGACATCAAATTCTCTAGCTCCTTAATCTTGGACTAGCCAGCCTTCAGAACTATGAGAAATAAATGTTTGGTTGGTTAAGCCATCCAATCTATGGCATTTTTGTTATAGTAGTTGGAAAAGACACAAGGGTGATAATTATTTTTGATAATACCTTAGCAGTAAGTATGTATGTGTGTGTACTCAGTCGTGTCTGACTCTTGTGACCCATGACCCTATGGACTGTAACCTGTCATGTTCCTCTGTCCATGGGATTTTTTCAGGCAAGAATACTGGAGTGGGTTGCCATTTCCTACTCCAGGGGATCTTCCTGACCCAGGAATCAAACCTGTGTCTCCTGTGGCTACTTCACTAACAGGTGAATTCTCTACCACTTTGCTACCTGGTAACTAGCATCAGTAGTAAGTATAATTAAATCTACTTAATCTAATTAGGTTAACAAATTAAATCATGTCATACATCATATAGGAGTATAGATCAAAGAAGTCTATTTTCAGTTCCATTTATTCCATTTTCAGTGCTATTCTTTTCTTCCTTTAACATTTCTTAAAGTGGATATATGCTGGTAATGAATTTTCTCAGTATTTGTTTTTCTTAAAAATTCTTTATTTTCAGTTTTGTAAGATACATTCACTGAACTGGGCTTCCCTGGTGGTGCACTGATAAAGAATCACCTGCCAATGTAGGAGACATGGGTTTGATACCTGGGTCGGGAATATCCCCTGGAGTAGGAAATGGCAACTCACTCCAGTATTCTTGTTTGAAAAAAATCCCATGGACAGAGGAGCCAGTCAGACTACAGGCCATTGGGTTGCAAATGAGTTGGACACTACTGAGTAAATGAACACATTCACTGAACTATAGAATTCTATATTTCCAGTTTGTTTCTCCCTTTCAAAACTTTAAAGATGTCACTTTATTTTTTCCTAGCTTATGAAGTTCTTGATGAGAAGTCTATTATAATTTTCATCTTTGTTTCTCTGTATGTAATGTATTTTTTCCTTCCTATAGCTACCTCAGACTTTATCTTTGATTTTCAGCAGTTTGAATATGATATGCCTGGGTGTGTTTTTCATTTTTCTTTATCTGTTTGGTGGTCTTTAAGCTTCTTGAATCTGTAATCTGCTAAATGCAGATATTTTTAGAAAAATGTGTGGCCATTTTTCTTCATCAGTATTCTCTTTCTTTTCCCCACTGAGATTTCAATTACACATTAGACCACTTGACATTGTTGTACAGCTCTTGAATGTTCTTTTCTGGGCTTCCTGTCACTTTTTTTCCCCCTGTTGGGTTTCAGTTTGGATAATTTATTTTAACCTATCATTGATGTTTTCCTTGGCTACATTTAGTCTATACATAGCATCATCACAGGCATTCTTCATCTGTTGCCAACCTTTTAAGAAATACAGGAAAAAGGATCCTTTTCTCCCAGCTGCAATTGGTTTTCACTGATGTGGTTTGCTTTCTCCCTACATTGTAGGCTTTTGTTCTATATTGACAATAAGAAAGAAGCATCTGGGTGAAATTTTGTGCCTTTCCTATAGTAGCTGCAGATCCCTTCTTTAGACCTTCAGCTAAAGAGAGACTTTCACAGGAATCTTGCCAATATTTTTATGTGAGAATCTAGCGAGGCCTACAAGAAGATCCTACCAGTGAGTCCAAATTCTCATTCTATTTATATTCTCTCAGGCTATGTTTATCTGTCGGCTGACCAAAATTTAACAAGAAGTCTTACTGTTATCTAATGTGTCTGCTACATATGGTCTCCCCTTACAAGGTACTTGGCTTTACTTCTATCTTAGGTTAATTGTTTGCACTATGACTTTAGTGGTCTGATGGTTCAAGAAAAGTTTCCTTGAACTTTTATTTAATTGATATTTTCCCTAGGATTTTTGTTGTTATTGTAAGGGTAGGAACAATGCTCTTTTCAGTTATCTGCATGTCAAGCTGAAACTAGAATATCTACATATAATTTTAACATATAGTCATTACCTAAACAAATTTAATAGCCTATTATGATAGTCACAAATATCTATAAATCAAATAAAATGCTTTTTAAAATCATAAATGAGCAAGCTTTTTACTTTTTAGCAGCTCAAAATTGTAAACTCAATTAAATGCAAAACCATTATTATTTTTGGTCTCAAAAGAGAATATTTAACATTTTCCTTGTAAATTATAGGATTATAACATATCTTACCTTTTTCTTTTGCAATTTTCCCACTTTCTACGAATCTTTTATATTAGCTTGTCTTCTCTTTGTGGTATATTGATAATTTCATTATGCCATTTAAATGTTATCTTCTTTCTGACTGAAACTTATTTTCTGAAGAACAGAACTTCCTCAATCCCCAGTATATTTGTGGATGTAACTGTGAATTTATAGACACAATATACTTGTCTCTGCTCCCTAAGAATGCAGAACTAGATAAGCACTGCTTTATTGATGTAAGTTTTGTAGTACCCCACCAGACATGTCTTCCAAAGGTATATTTCAAAGACAGTGATAAGAAGCATTCTTCAAGTTCTCTCTACTACTGAAGCCTCTTTCTATATTGCTCCAAGCACAGCAAAGAAAGAAGAAAACAAAACAGAAGTTGCATCTACAATAGGATGGTAAATAACACAAAGATATTGTGTGGGATGATAAAGACTCCTCTCATTGTAGAATCACAGCCTTGCCAGTACCTCATCATTTGAATAATTTATCTTTTGTTGCTGGTTCTGTGTCAAGTTATGACCAAAGAGAACTGTTAAAAATTGGTATATTTTTGAAATAGTTCAAGTGATGACCATAAAACAAGAAAGTTCTTACTACTGACTTAAAAAAAAGAATAAAAATTTGGTTAATTCTAACCTCAAGAAAGTATTAGTCATTGCTTCTGACATAGTCAAAAAATATAAAATACTAGAATCAAGAATCAGCTGAAAGATATCAATACAGGCATTGATTTTAGGGAATAGGGTAGGATTGAAGATATTTAATATGAATATTGTGATGTTCTTGTGTAGAATAAACATTCACTCTTTTGTCATATCTTTAATAGGCTCCAACTTTACAAATACTTCAGGAGTCTTTACTAACAGGTAATTCAGAGATCTGAAGACTTTTACTTGACCAAAAGGAAATGTGATAATTAGCATCACAAATTCACAGCTTGCAAGTTTACTATTTCCATGTCCATATGTTTAGGAGAGTAATATCCATTTTATGGTCTTATCCATCGAGGTACAGGAAACATTTCAAATGTATGTTCTAGGCTTAGAGAAACCACCCATCATTTTATTTTTCTCTTTGTTTTTTTGGTAAGATATACTCTCATTTAACTAGAATCAATTATTTGAAACCTCAAATATATGGTATTATTTTTATATTGTACAGTTTGAGTTTGTAAAAGTCAAGAAATAAGCTTGTTGTGAAAGTGTTAGTCACTTAGTCATGTCTGACTCTTTGTGACCCTATGGACTGTAGCCGGCTTCTGTCCATGTAATTTCCAGGCAAGAATAAGCTTAGTCAAAATTAAACATTGTACTTTCCTAAGCTTTATATTTCTACTCATGAGTTTAGGGCACATACAATGAATTCACATTTCTAGAAGTCTCTAATAAGAATATCTTCTCTATTTCCAAAACAATAGACTCTCCTGCCTTTAAGGTAATCTAACTTATAAGCATAATAATGACTTTTTACTTTAAAAAAAGGCTAAAGGAAATCAGCATATTTCTTATCTTGTTTGTGATCTGGCTATAGTTTTCAATTTTTATCAGTTAATACTGTAACTGAGCAGGACCCTATCAGGCCTTCCTAGAACGTACCCCTTTCTGCACATCCTGACCATGTCTCATATTTGTAGAAAAGCTATAGTTTTCCAGGAGTCCCATGAGTCACAAAAGTCTGACTCAAGAATTAGTGTGTGAAAGACTGAACATGCAGGTAGGCAGGAGAATTAGTAAGAAAAGCAGTCGTATGACAGTCACAGAATCTTTAGTTCCTCCCTGAAGGACACAGAAAACAGTATCTGATACATACTCCTGAGTTGTTTTACAGTTGCCAAAACCCTCACCAAGTGGAAGAAACTAACTACCTGATGACCATGAGCATTTAGGTCTGGGAGCCTTAGGAATGATAATGCTAACTCTAGTGATCGCACCCTGTCACCTTCATCATCAACCAACCAGAGAACTGTGCCGAGCTGATCACATACCCTGTGACTACCTTTCCTCACTGTGCTTTAAAAATGCTTCCCTGAAACCTACTGAGGTAGAGATTGTGAGTGTAGGACTCACAAACAAATTGTCAGTGTAGGACTCTGAGACCTTGGACTTGTTTTCAATAAACATCTCACTCCATTAACCTAAAACTATATCCTCTTTCCTGAATTCCTGGAATTTGTCCTTGGTCAGATCCAGGAAAGGGAAGTAATTAACTTCTGTTCCATATTCCCTAGGGAAAGACAACTGGTGCTCATTAATCTCTAGCCCATATATCTGATTTCTTGTAAAATGGCCAGAGGGCATGAAAAAGGGTGACAACTTAATCCAAGGATCAAGAGAATTCATAAAGATATTAAGTTAAACAGTGACCTTTAAACTGACTGGTTAGAAATGACATATTTTAAGGACAGGAGCCAACCAAAAATGTACAGATCAATACTAGCAAGCATATAAACTGCTGTAAGTCCTACCTTTTGGGGTATTCTTTACTCCCTCTTAGTGTCTATGCTGAGAGCTTTATCCTTTTCTTTTCTGTAAAATAAATCCTATTTTCTTGCTACTGTGAGTGTTTGCGCGTTTGTAAAGTTCATTCTTCGGCTCCATGAACAAGAACTCNACATTCACTCTTTTGTCATATCTTTAATAGGCTCCAACTTTACAAATACTTCAGGAGTCTTTACTAACAGGTAATTCAGAGATCTGAAGACTTTTACTTGACCAAAAGGAAATGTGATAATTAGCATCACAAATTCACAGCTTGCAAGTTTACTATTTCCATGTCCATATGTTTAGGAGAGTAATATCCATTTTATGGTCTTATCCATCGAGGTACAGGAAACATTTCAAATGTATGTTCTAGGCTTAGAGAAACCACCCATCATTTTATTTTTCTCTTTGTTTTTTTGGTAAGATATACTCTCATTTAACTAGAATCAATTATTTGAAACCTCAAATATATGGTATTATTTTTATATTGTACAGTTTGAGTTTGTAAAAGTCAAGAAATAAGCTTGTTGTGAAAGTGTTAGTCACTTAGTCATGTCTGACTCTTTGTGACCCTATGGACTGTAGCCGGCTTCTGTCCATGTAATTTCCAGGCAAGAATAAGCTTAGTCAAAATTAAACATTGTACTTTCCTAAGCTTTATATTTCTACTCATGAGTTTAGGGCACATACAATGAATTCACATTCCTAGAAGTCTCTAATAAGAATATCTTCTCTATTTCCAAAACAATAGACTCTCCTGCCTTTAAGGTAATCTAACTTATAAGCATAATAATGACTTTTTACTTTAAAAAAAGGCTAAAGGAAATCAGCATATTTCTTATCTTGTTTGTGATCTGGCTATAGTTTTCAATTTTTATCAGTTAATACTGTAACTGAGCAGGACCCTATCAGGCCTTCCTAGAACGTACCCCTTTCTGCACATCCTGACCATGTCTCATATTTGTAGAAAAGCTATAGTTTTCCAGGAGTCCCATGAGTCACAAAAGTCTGACTCAAGAATTAGTGTGTGAAAGACTGAACATGCAGGTAGGCAGGAGAATTAGTAAGAAAAGCAGTCGTATGACAGTCACAGAATCTTTAGTTCCTCCCTGAAGGACACAGAAAACAGTATCTGATACATACTCCTGAGTTGTTTTACAGTTGCCAAAACCCTCACCAAGTGGAAGAAACTAACTACCTGATGACCATGAGCATTTAGGTCTGGGAGCCTTAGGAATGATAATGCTAACTCTAGTGATCGCACCCTGTCACCTTCATCATCAACCAACCAGAGAACTGTGCCGAGCTGATCACATACCCTGTGACTACCTTTCCTCACTGTGCTTTAAAAATGCTTCCCTGAAACCTACTGAGGTAGAGATTGTGAGTGTAGGACTCACAAACAAATTGTCAGTGTAGGACTCTGAGACCTTGGTCTTGTTTTCAATAAACATCTCACTCCATTAACCTAAAACTATATCCTCTTTCCTGAATTCCTGGAATTTGTCCTTGGTCAGATCCAGGAAAGGGAAGTAATTAACTTCTGTTCCATATTCCCTAGGGAAAGACAACTGGTGCTCATTAATCTCTAGCCCATATATCTGATTTCTTGTAAAATGGCCAGAGGGCATGAAAAAGGGTGACAACTTAATCCAAGGATCAAGAGAATTCATAAAGATATTAAGTTAAACAGTGACCTTTAAACTGACTGGTTAGAAATGACATATTTTAAGGACAGGAGCCAACCAAAAATGTACAGATCAATACTAGCAAGCATATAAACTGCTGTAAGTCCTACCTTTTGGGGTATTCTTTACTCCCTCTTAGTGTCTATGCTGAGAGCTTTATCCTTTTCTTTTCTGTAAAATAAATCCTATTTTCTTGCTACTGTGAGTGTCTGCGCATTTGTAAAGTTCATTCTTCGGCTCCATGAACAAGAACTCTGATTTCCATTTCACTCTCTGGGACTTCAAGTCTTTTGAGCATTAGCTGCCCTGGACTTCTTGTATGGTGTCACAATAAGCACTGCACTTTCCTTCACCACAGCCTGGTGTCAGTAGATTGGTTTTACTGATTAGAGACTAGTGGATTCAAGTTGGGTTTAGTAACAATACTGCACCAGTAACTACCTAAAATAAACCATAATTTCAGTATATTTTAGAAAGTCATATGGTAGGGAAATAGGTAAAAAGACATAACAGCAAGGAATAATTGGAGACCAGCTAATGATTATATAATTTTAGAATATTTAATATACCTAAATCCAATCTTTTATTCACATTAGCAGCACTTTCTACTATAGCTTCATTCATAACAATCTAAACCTTCAGCATTCTTTCATGGAAAAGGAGATAGTAAAGTGCATATTTCTGCTTTTTATTTAAGCGTCTTTATAATGGTATAAAGTGTCACAGTTCTTTTTTTTTTTTCCTTTTTTGTGTTTTTTGTAAATGAGTCACAGATCCTTCTCAGTGAATGTCACCAAATTATGTATTTCTTTCGCCAATAGTGAAGAAAAACCTATACAAACAGGTCTGTACCTTTGAATCATCTTTAACACCATATTAAGATGAATCTACTTGGCATTTATTGCTAGACACAACAATCAGCATCATGTGATGTTTTGCTATAGCACTCTATAATGGAGGTAAAACAATCATGATTTTCTGATGGATGCTGGCATGGGAAAAGAGAAAAGACATAGGTGGAAATGGGCGATGAAAATAGCTCATTCTCAAAGTCTGATGGCACTCTGGAGATTCTACATATTAAATTTACATATACATCTCTCATTGACAAAATGTTCATGTTAAAGCAGACAAGTTGTAACAGAAATCTCCTGAGATGAAGAGCAAATATCTGACTCGTTGCAAGGTGCATATATTTATAATATAGGTAAGCCAGTTTGTAAAATCCAAGTTTTCCATCTAAAAATTTACAGATCATTTTAAATTTTCTAAATATGATGACAAGAAATAAAGTGGTTGGAAAGTCAAGCTTGCTTTAAATTCACTAGAAAGAGTATTTTTTAAATGGATTTTTTTCCTTTTCAAGGAAAGAGGTCTCATTAGCTATGACTAAAACACAGCTGTGTATGATATAATGGTCCTTTGAACAAGTCTGTAAAGGAAGTTAGGATTTAAGAAAGTGTACTGATTTGGTTAACAAAGTGCTATTATTGTTGCTAAGTGAAAATAAACTTAAGTAAGAGACACTTCTACTCTTGCCCCAGACTTTGAGCCATTCTTGAAGCTTCAGCACACTTGGCCACATTGCACTGCACTTTTCTTAAATGGGCTGGATAATGACAAACAGGTAAGGAAAAGGTAAAGAGAACCATTTATTACAAACACACTGTAGGTAATATACAACAGTGGGGATTGCATATTGACTTTGGGGCATTTGGTCTCAATCAGCATGCCATGCTACAGCACAGAAACAGACTGTCATATTTACAACACAGAGCTGAATATAAGAGACTCACATAATTGCCTGCGAGAAGGTACAGGAGCACTTCCATAAGCTGTGCCCTGTAAATAAAACACATTTTTTTTGGAGCAACTGATCATTAGTAACAGTAGAATATGGTGGAGAAATGAATAAAGAAAATGAAAAGAAATTCAAAATAAAGACAGTTTAAGATGCTTTTATTAAATAAGGTTTTTGAGTTATTCCATTCGGTAAACATAAAGATCAAAACAAATATTTGTAAGAAATTAAGAAAGGATATGTAATACACTAAAAAAAAAAGTAAAATGAATGTTACAGCAAAAGATAGGAACAATTAAATTTGACAGAAAGGGAGGTTTGTGAAATGTAGAACACATGATATTTAGGAAGTGGCCTCCTTAAAAAGTAGGTTCCCTTGTACCAATTCCTTAGCTGATGAAAACATTTTCTCAAATTCTTAAACTAACCAATGTATTAGTATTCCCTCTGCTATTTTTCTACCTCAGACTATATAGAAAAATAATGACTTCAAATAAAATGGCTCTAATCTGTGCTTTAATAAAAGTTAATTACTGGAAAATAGCATAATCAAACAGACAGAACTTATTAAATAAAAATAGTAATTGGATATGATAGACACCAAAGTTAGAACAACCTTACTATATTCCTTTAGTTGACTAAACTCTATACAAATGCATATTGTAATTCAAGTTGTATATTTTTATTCCCGGCACTGATCTCTATCACAAAATAATATAATAATATACTCAAAGAGAGGTTTTAACATATTAGGTAAAAATAGATTTCTGTGGAAATCAATAGTTCACTATAAATATAATTAACAGATGATGAGAATACCTAAAAAAGGTTAACTGATATTATTGAACATTTATTCTGAAGTTCTTATGTTTAGTATATGGTAAGCATTATATCAGTTTCCACAACAGCCTTTGAGGCAGTTAAAAATATTACCTTTATTTACTATTATTTCCATTGTTTCTGCGAAAAAACTCTGTAGAATCAAGTTACTTTTAGACTTAATTTAGAAGCAGTTAAGAAGCTATAGTTTTTAAAGGTCATGCTGCTATACTGAAAGTAGTTAACAAGGACCTGTTATATAGCACAGGGAATGCTGCTCAATATTCTATAATTACCTACATGGGAAAAGAATTTGAAAAATAACAGATACATGTATATGTATAACTGAATCACTTTGCTGTACACCTGAAACTAATACATTTTTAATCAACTATGCTCAAAAAAAAAAAAAAGAAAGAAAAATCTAGTAATTGAGTAATTGAGTAATTTGAGTAATTAAAATGGAGGATTTACAAAATAATCCCTGCTGCTGGCATTTCATGAACTTATCTTCTAACAAAAATAGCAAATGTGAATATTATGACTTTGGTTTGTATAAAGGTACACCAAAGAGAGAACTATCTTATAAAGTGTCTGCATGCTTGCATTGATGTATGATAAATAAGACATGCAAACCTGCTGCTTAAATTTTCTTTGTCTAAGGATATGTTTGTATCTCTGGATCTACTTAGGAAGACACATGACCTTTTCCTGTGCTTTACCAGGATTTGCCTAGGGTATATTTAAATAAATTTTGTCCTGGAGATTTCTGAGTAAATTTGATCAAAAAATTGCAACCTACACTTATGAAGAAACCATAGTACTCCAGAAACTTGCTCTAAAGGCTCAAGTGTGAACTGTTAGTCATTCACTCCTACATATTGAACAACACAAGTCAGAATCTTCTAACTACTGTTCCAGTTTTGCATTTTGAGGTAAACTAATGTTATACCTGTGTTATTCAAATAGAACTGAGTGCAAGAAAGATTTCAGAGAAAGATCTGCCTAAATCTCATAGATCCTTAGCTATATAGACATAGATTTGAATCAACAGCACAAGATCACTATTCACTATGCAAGGCTGTTTAAAAATACCATCATTACTTGTAGCAAAAATTTATCATTTGTGAGAAGTGTATTGCTATTGTTCTTTGCTTTTACAAATTTTAATAAGTTGTCTGAAGCCCAAGTGATAAAAAGCTCTCATTTTTTCCTATAAAGCTGTATTATTAAATTCACATATTAGAAACTAAAAATAATAATTGTCTATATATTAGAAAAATATTTCCAAGGTTAACAATATGTTAGGACTGATCTTCATTAGCTATATAATTAGAGAAAGATGTATATTCAAATTTACTCCTATAATAATCCATGAACAGACCACTGGAACAAAATCTACAGTATGGAAAGGTACTATATTAATACTCTGATTAGAGAAGCTAGTTTCGTAATTTCTAAAACTTCTAGTTGCTATGATAAATGGTGGGTAAGGTCACAATTAGGTTAAATGCAGAGTAACTCAATAGAATTCTGAGGGAGAATTCCTTGGCTTTAATTTTTTATCTGACTGACTCCAAGCAATTTATTGTATGATAGTTCTTTAATTTCAGTGACAAACTTGATGTTATGTAGTACACATATATTCTCTGGTTGTCTCCGAAGATCACAATTCTCCCCTCAATTTGCCTATTTCTATATCAATTAAGTTTCTTTTGATTGCATTTTGCTCAGGTGACTTTTGTATTTGTATTTTTCATCACACTTTTCAGAGTCACTTAGTTATATGTTTGTGCTCAATAGAATCATACAAAAAAAGATTTTAGTTTTTAGGGCAATTTTAAGCTCACTGGAGAACTGAATAGAAGTTACAGATTCCCCCTATAAGCCCTGCCCCTAGACATGCATACCTTCTTCCACTATCAACATCCCCCACCATAAGGGTACATGTGCTATAACTGATAAACCTACACATACATCACTATTACCCAGTCCATAATATACCTCAGGGTCCACTCTTGTGTTGTGCATCTACCATTTTATAGATGGACATTTAGGATGTATATCTACCATTTTAGTATCACACAGATAGTTTCCCTATCCTAAAGCTTCTGTGCTGCTGCTGCTGCTGAGTTGCTTCAGTCGTGTCCGACTGTGCCACCCCATAGACGGCAGCCCACCAGGCTCCCCCGTCCCTGGGATTCTCCAGGCAAGAACACTGGAGTGGGTTGCCATTTCCTTCTCCAATGCATGAAAGTGAAAAATGAAAGTGAAGTCACTCAGCGGTTTCCGACTCTTAGCGACCCCATGGTCTGCAGCCTACCAGGCTCCTCCGTCCATGGGATTTTCCAGGCAAGAGTACTGGAGTGGGGTGCCACTGCCTTCTCCCAAATCTTCTCTAGATTCTGCTTATTCATTCTTCCCTCTCCCCAGTCCTTAGCGACAACTGATCTTTTCACTAATTTTTCCGAATGTCACATAGTTCAGATCATATAGTATTTAGCCTTTTCAAATTGACTTCTTAGTAATATGCACTATGTTTCCTCCATATCTTTTCATAGCTTGATAGCTTATTTCTTTTTAGCATTGAGTAATACTCCACTGTCTATATGAACCACAGTTCACCTATTGAAAATTGCTTCTAAATTTTGGAAATTATAAATAAAGTTACTATAAATATCTATGTGCAGGTATTTATGTGATGTAAGTCTTCACCTCACTGAGGTAAATACCAAGGATGGTGATTGGTGGATTGTAGAGTAACAGTATGTTTTACTTTGTAAGAAACTTGCCAATCTGCCTTCCAAAGTGGTTGTACTTCAATAGAATCTTTTACAATTAAAAATGCTATCATATGTCAGCAAAGAGACCCAATATAGACAAATTTATTTAATGAAAAGCCAAATGAATAGAGTACATTTACTGGACCTAGGCTTTGGAAATGAATGCATATGTATTAGTTAAAAACAATGGAGAGAAAATGTCATAAATTTTTATTTTTTTACTTTTCAAGTAATGCTTGAATTGCATTAACAAATGGCCAGAAATTACCCTAGGAAAACTAAGCAGTGTCAAAAAAGTTAACATGCTTAGGAAAATTGCTTGAAGTGAAGTGAAGTGAAGTGAAGTGAAAGTCGTTCAGTTGTGTTTGACCCTTTGCAACCCCATGGACTGTCAGGCTCCTCTGTCCATTGAATTCTCTAGGTAAGAATACTGGAGCAGGTAAGCATTCCCTTCTCCAGAGGATCTACCTAGGGATCAAATTCAGGTCTCCTGCATTGCATGTAGAAATAATGATTAAGCCTACATTATCCAGTTTACCCACATCAATTTCATTCTGACCCCCTTTCTTTCTAAAAAATCAAGTAAAAATTTCATCTATAATTTGAAACTATGAATTGAAGTAACACAAAAATAATTAAATGTAATAATATATCTAAATCAAAATAATAAGTTTATTCATCTGCTGCTGCTGCTGCTGCTAATTTGCTTCAGTCATGTCTGACTCTGTGCGACCCCACAGACGGCAGCCCACCAGGCTCCCTTGTCCCTGGTATTCTCCAAGCAAGGACACTGGAGTGAGTTGCCATTTCNCTGCCTTCTCCCAAATCTTCTCTAGATTCTGCTTATTCATTCTTCCCTCTCCCTAGTCCTTAGCGACAACTGATCTTTTCACTAATTTTTCCGAATGTCACATAGTTCAGATCATATAGTATTTAGCCTTTTCAAATTGACTTCTTAGTAATATGCACTATGTTTCCTCCATATCTTTTCATAGCTTGATAGCTTATTTCTTTTTAGCATTGAGTAATACTCCACTGTCTATATGAACCACAGTTCACCTATTGAAAATTGCTTCTAAATTTTGGAAATTATAAATAAAGTTACTATAAATATCTATGTGCAGGTATTTATGTGATGTAAGTCTTCACCTCACTGAGGTAAATACCAAGGATGGTGATTGGTGGATTGTAGAGTAACAGTATGTTTTACTTTGTAAGAAACTTGCCAATCTGCCTTCCAAAGTGGTTGTACTTCAATAGAATCTTTTACAATTAAAAATGCTATCATATGTCAGCAAAGAGACCCAATATAGACAAATTTATTTAATGAAAAGCCAAATGAATAGAGTACATTTACTGGACCTAGGCTTTGGAAATGAATGCATATGTATTAGTTAAAAACAATGGAGAGAAAATGTCATAAATTTTTATTTTTTTACTTTTCAAGTAATGCTTGAATTGCATTAACAAATGGCCAGAAATTACCCTAGGAAAACTAAGCAGTGTCAAAAAAGTTAACATGCTTAGGAAAATTGCTTGAAGTGAAGTGAAGTGAAGTGAAGTGAAAGTCGTTCAGTTGTGTTTGACCCTTTGCAACCCCATGGACTGTCAGGCTCCTCTGTCCATTGAATTCTCTAGGTAAGAATACTGGAGCAGGTAAGCATTCCCTTCTCCAGAGGATCTACCTAGGGATCAAATTCAGGTCTCCTGCATTGCATGTAGAAATAATGATTAAGCCTACATTATCCAGTTTACCCACATCAATTTCATTCTGACCCCCTTTCTTTCTAAAAAATCAACTAAAAATTTCATCTATAATTTGAAACTATGAATTGAAGTAACACAAAAATAATTAAATGTAGTAATATATCTAAATCAAAATAATAAGTTTATTCATCTGCTGCTGCTGCTAATTTGCTTCAGGCATGTCTGACTCTGTGCGACCCCATAGACGGCAGCCCACCAGGCTCCCTTGTCCCTGGTATTCTCCAGGCAAGGACACTGGAGTGAGTTGCCATTTCCTTCTCCAATGCATGAAAGTGAAAAGTGAAAGTGAAGTCACTCNTTGAAACTATGAATTGAAGTAACACAAAAATAATTAAATGTAATAATATATCTAAATCAAAATAATAAGTTTATTCATCTGCTGCTGCTGCTGCTGCTAATTTGCTTCAGTCATGTCTGACTCTGTGCGACCCCACAGACGGCAGCCCACCAGGCTCCCTTGTCCCTGGTATTCTCCAAGCAAGGACACTGGAGTGAGTTGCCATTTCCTTCTCCAATGCATGAAAGTGAAAAGTGAAAGTGAAATCGCTCAGTCATGTCTGTCCGACTCTTAGTGACCCCATGGACTGCAGCCTACTAGGCTCCTCTGTCCATGGGATTTTCTAGGCAAGAGTACTGGAGTGGGGTGCCATTGCCTTCTCCTTATTCATCTAAGGTTCAGTAAAGAACAAGCCAGTGTTTAATTTAATTGTAGGAGCTTAGAAAATCTAGCAGAAAAATACTTCATGCCTGGACTTTTTTCACATAGGCAGTATAATTCATGAATATTGTTATTTTTTCACAGTGCTTAATAACACCCCTGAGGAGACATAAGAGACATGGGTTCGATCCCTGGGTCAGGAAGATCCCCTAGAAGATGGCATGGCAACCCACTTCAGTATTGTTGCCTGGAGAATCCCATGGACAGAGGAGCCTAGTGAGCTGTCCACAGTGTCACAAACAGTTGGATACCACTGAAGCGATTTAGCGTGAACATGCTAGCTTCATATGTACTGTTATATTAGAAATGACAAACATGTATCTGAAGCACATGATATTATATTAATACCTATAAGATAATGTCTTTCCCATTCCCACAGCAAGAGAGAGGAAGTAAGTGAATTCCTATCTTAAAAAGCCAGACTATGACAGAGAGAGGCCTGGAACTGAGCCCTTTGGCTCCCTCAAACCAGAAACTTACTTGGCTCTTGCTAAGCTTCTGTGATCTAGTGGATATGAGGACCTAGCCACACTCTTAGAGGCTATTCTGTGAATGATGTGAATATGGTGATTTTCATTATAAACCATATTAGTTATAATAAGATTTGAAATAAACACAAGATTTGGAATAAGAAAAACAACTGAAAACCAGAAATCCATAAAAGAAAATGCAATAAATGCTTTAAAAAGCACAAGTACCTACAAAAAGTGATGAACTTCCGTAATACCTTCTTTTCCTCTGGAAATATTTGGTAAATACAGATTATAGCCCTAGTTTAGAACGCCAAGATCAAAAGGAGAAATATAAAATCTGATCAAGCTAAGAGTCAATATCATTTTTACCTAAGCTAAATGTTAAAATGATATCTTAAGCATAATTCAANCTTATTCCTCTGGAAATATTTGGTAAATACAGATTATAGCCCTAGTTTAGAACGCCAAGATCAAAAGGAGAAATATAAAATCTGATCAAGCTAAGAGTCAATATCATTTTTACCTAAGCTAAATGTTAAAATGATATCTTAAGCATAATTCAATAAAAATGTAGAACTTACTAGCCCCAGGCATGCACATCAAAAAGATAAACAGAGCAAGATATGGAATGAAAATTTGAATAAGAAAATTTTTAAATAACCCTGTATCCAAAAGCCTTGTGTCCAGTGTTTTTCAGAATTCAGAATTACTCAGAATATGCAAATAATACCCCAAGTCTAGGGCTGAAGTAATCAAAGACATTAATATTTCTCTAGGAAAAATATAACCTCACTATGACTTTTAAAAATTATAAACAGCCAGCCTCTTGTCAATTTAGATCAGACTAGATTTGATTACCAAATAAATTATAGAAGGACTTTAAGTTTTCAGGGAATTTTTGTTTGCTTGTTTGTTATTTTGGATCTCAGAATTGCAGTTAAAAGATTAAAGACCTATAAAACTATTTAAAATTACATAATTAGAACCTATGGGAGCATGACATTTTTATAAAATTTGAATTTCTGGCTCTACCTTCAGTTCAGTCGCTCAGTCGTGTCCGACTCTTTGCGACCCCATGAATCGCAGCATGCCAGGACTCCCTGTCCATCACCATCTCTCGGAGTTCACTCAGATTCACGTCCATTGAGTACCTGATGCCATCCAGCCATCTCATCCTCAGTTGTCCCCTTCTCATCCTGCCCCCAATCCCTCCCAGCATCAGAGCCTTCCAATGAGTCAACTCTTCGCATGAGGTGGCCAAAGTACTGGAGTTTCAGCTTTAGCATCATTCCTTTCAAAGAAATCCCAGGATTGATCTCCTTCAGAATGGACTGGTTGGATCTCCTTGCAGTCAAGGGACTCTCTTCTCCAACACCATACTTCAAAAGCATCAATTCTTCAGCGCTCAGCCTTCTTCACAGTCCAACTCTCACATCCATACATGACCACAGGAAAAAACATAGCCTTGACTAGATGGACCTTTGTCGGAAAAGTAATGTTTCTGCTTTTGAATATGCTATCTAGGTTGGTCATAACTTTTCTTCCAAGGAGCAAGGGTCCTCTAATTTCATGGCTGCAGTCACCATCTGCAATGATTTTGGAGCCCCCAAAAATAAAGTCTGACACTGTTTCTACTGTTTCCTTATCTATTTCCCATGAAGTGATGGACCGGATGCCATGATCTTAGTTTTCTGAATGTTGAGCTTTAAGCCAACTTTTTCACTCTTCTCTTTCACTTTCATCAAGAGGCTTTTTAAGTCCTCTTCACCTTCTGCCATAAGGGTGGTGTCCTCTGCATATCTGAGGTTATTGATATTTCTCTCGGCAATCTTGATTCCAGCTTGTGTTTCTTCCAGTTCACCATTTCTCATGATGTATTCTGCATATAAGTTAAATAAGCAGGGTAACAATATACAGCCTTGATGTACTCCTTTTCCTATTTGGAACCAGTCTGTTGTTAGGTCCTCTTAAAGTTTTCTTTGTAATGAAATAATTTAAACAATTAGCTGTTAAAGAAAATACTTNAGATATGTTCATTTGTGTCCTATTTTAGATCCCACATATAAGTGATATCATATGGCATTTGTCCTTCTTTATCTGACTTACTATGATCGTCTCTAGGTCCATCCATGTTGCTGCAAATATCATTATTCTTTTAAGTGGCTAAGTGATATTCCATTGCGTATGGATATAGATACAGATGTGTGTCTATATATGTGCATGCCACATCTTCTTTATCCATTCATCTGTCAATGGACATTTAGTTGTTTCTAGTTTAACTATTGTAAATAGTGCTGCTGTGAACCCATGGGTGCATGAGTCTTTTCAAATTACAGTTTTGTCTCAATATATCCCCAGGAGTGGGATTGCTGGATCATATGGCAACTCTGTTTTTAGTTGTTTTGAGGAACTTCCATACTGTTCTCCATAATGGCTGTACTAATTTACATTCCTACCAGCAGTGTAAGAGGGTTCCCTTTTCTCCACACTCTCGCCAGCATTTATTATTTGTAGACTTTTAATATGGTATGTATCTTGCAGTTTAAGACTCTTTAAGAGACTCTTCAGTTACAGGTAAGGCTGGAATATACCTCAAAATTTTCACTAATCATTGTTTTTGAACTTCTTCCATAACACAGGCCATCCTTTTATTTCTCTTTTTTAAATTTTTAAATTTTTTTTATTAAGTGAAAGATTCTTTAAAATCTATAGTGCTTCACGATTTTTAGAAGTTTCACACAGATGCTTATATAGGATCCCATAATAACCCTCTTTTCTCCTACCTATTTATTACCCTCTCTCCGCTGGTAACCATCTGTTTGTTCTCTGTACCTGTGAGTCTGCTGCTTTTTTGTTTTATTCACTAGTTGGTTGTATTTTTTTAGATTTGACGTGTAAGTGAGACAGTATTTGCCTTTCTCTGACTTACTTTCACTTAGCATAATCCTTATCCATTTCTGAAAGGTGACCATTTTACCCAAGATGATCCCAGCTCCTAATGAACTTCGCATTTAAAAAATGTATGCATGTTTCATATTTCTTGAGTTCAGAAGAATTTTCCCCGGGTTCCTGCATCTGTGTCTCTGAGTAGGAAGTCTCTTGTTCGTTAAAGCACTTGGGGGCACTCTCCCCTTTTCACAAGAGCTAATGGCAATTCACATAATTCTGTAGGGAGATGGACACTCATTAAGAATAACTGGTTGCACTGAAGTGGCATTTTTTATTTGGTTGCACAGTGACATTGTGATCAGTTGCTCAGTCGTGTCTGACTCTTTGTGACCCCATGGACTGCAGCCTGCCAGGCTTCTCTGTCCATGGGATTCTCCAGGCAAGAATACTGGAGTGGGTAGTCACTCCTTTCTCCAGGGGATCTTCCCCATCCAGGGATCAAACCCACCTCTCTTGTGTCTCCTGCATTGGCAAATGAAGTCTTGCCCACTAGCGCTACCTGCCTAGTGACAAGAGGAAAACAAAGCATTTCTTCCCAAAGCCGTGACAGTAAGTGCAGAACTTGTCCTTGGTGACCCAGTTGGTTTCCAGCTGCTAGCTGACTCCCATGAAATGATTACTCGGTCTCAGTCAATTCTCAGCAGGAAGGAACCACCTCATGGTAAATAGCACCACCGCATGCTAATTAGTTCTGTTGTCACCTGTCAAAACTGGTAGACGGGGAGTTGTTGAGTCAGGTGGTCGATTCCTACAGTGGAACTAGAAGTCCAACTGGAACGGGGTTGGAGGCTCCATGCCAGAGCCATTGTAGCAGTGAGGGAGCCCCAACGCCTTCTCTGACCTGTTAGGATGCATGAGGTGTTCTCTGACCATGGAGTCCCACAGCATGAAGTCAGAAGGTGGGAGATTGGTGCACCCCAAAGAGAAAATGCACCTGCATTCACCTGTTGCAAGGTTTCACAGTATGTTGACTTCTAAATCAACCAAGCCACAGTTCAAATCTGGGCTATACAGCTTACTCTTCATTTGATCTTAAGCCTATGACTTGACTTGCCTGAGTCAGCATTTTCTGAATTGGAGTGGGGGAGGCAGAATTGCCCATCTAATAGGACTAATATAGAGATGTATACAGCATGTTTGGTACTTAGTAGATGCTCAAAAAATTTAGAATACCCCTACAAGTAAATAATCATGAATCATGTAATCCAGTGTGGCAGTGATAATGTCCATTGTTGATGTTGTTTAGTTGCTACGTTGTGCCTGACTCTCTGTGACCCCATGGACTGTAGCCCACCAGGCTCCTCTTTCATAGGATTTTCCAGGCAGTAATACTGGAGTGGTTGCCATTTCCTTCTTTGGGGATCTTCCAGACCGAGAGATCAAACCCACATCTCTTATGTCTTCTGCATTAGAAGGTGAAGGTGAAGTCGCTCAGTTGTGTCCGACTCTTTGCAGCCCTGTGGACTGTAGCCTACCAGGCTCCTCTGTCCATGGGATTCTCCAGGCAAGGATACTGGAGTGGGTTGCCATTTCCTTCTCCAGGGGATCTTCCCGACCCAGGGATCGAACCCAGGTCCTGCATTAGAAGGTATAGTCTTTATTGCTGAGCACCAGGGAAGCCTGCTAATGTTCATTAGTGCCCCCTCCAGTAAGAAACAAGAAAACACCCAGAAGAGTGTTCAGTGTCAGCTTGGAGCATGATGCTGAAAGGAACTTGGGGCCTAAACCTTCACAAGCCCTCTTGTTGATCACTTTCTAAGAGCCTCCTTAGAAGGGAAGTGGAAGCAAGAAGAGGTGAAAACACTAGCAAGTCAAATTGAAGGAAATTGAGCAATGACACTTTGGCAGAACAACTTTTATTGTATCANCTGCATTAGAAGGTATAGTCTTTATTGCTGAGCACCAGGGAAGCTTGCTAATGTTCATTAGTGCCCCCTCCAGTAATAAACAAGAAAACACCCAGAAGGGTGTTCAGTGTCAGCTTGGAGCATGATGCTGAAAGGAACCTGGGGCCTAAGCCTTCACTAGCCCTCTTGTTGATCACTTTCTAAGAGCCTCCTTAGAAGGGAAGTGGAAGCAAGAAGAGATGAAAACACTAGCAAGTCAAATTGAAGGAAATTGAGCAATGACACTTTGGCAGAACAACTTTTATTGTATCATATGTTTCTCAGTTAGCCAGGTCATGCAAATAGGCTCATGACCCCATGACTGGAAACATTCCAGGCATGACCTACATCGATGCAACAGGAGATTGATCCCACAGTGACTTTCGGCCCTGCTCGACTAATTCATTGCTTTCAGGTTTTCCAAATTTCTCAGTGATAGAAAGAACAGACCTCCCATCCTCTTCCATTTCTGATCCAGTAGATCCAGCCTGGGACCCTGAAACCTGTGCTTTTAATTAACTCTCTAAATACTTATTCAGATAAGTTCAAGAACTCTTGATTTAAAACAGTACTGTTCACTTGACTGCACATAGGGATTTCCTGTGGAATTTTAAAAAATCTTGATGCCTGGGTCTTACCCCCAGAAATTCTGAATGACTTGGTATCATATGTGACTTGAGCACTGGGGAATTTTAAAAAGGTCCTCAGATGATGTTAAGGTACAGGCAAGTTTGGAGTAACACCAACTTAGAAAATAGCTTGAGGGGTCCATGCACCTGCAAATGATGAATAACAGTAAGCAGATGTGAAGTCACATCACAGATAAATAAGTCCTAGCTCAATTCAAAGTGCAAAATACAGTAACATTAAAAAAAAAAAAATCCTGTTCCAGCAAACTTGCTGNGCTTTACAAATGCAAACAAGTGCTTTAGAAATGCAGGTTATTATTAAAGATTTATATTAACTCAATGTATCTGTAATGTATTTTCACGTGTCAAGCAGAAGGGACTGTATTTAGCTCAGTGAGCATATCATTGCAAAAGAGGTGAGGCCCTTCTTGTGAGAGGATGTTCTGCTCCAAAGATACTGCCCGAAAATATTGCTGAAAAATTTTGTTTTAAATTATATTTTATTATATCTTACTTCACATAAAGCTTAGCTATTTAAAGTTTTTTAAAGAGTTATTTTTAAGTGATTATATTGCATTAGAATTCTGTGTATGATCTAACTTTGCCTCTCACATTGTGAAAAAATTCATTTTTACCCATTGANTATTGCTGAAAAATTTTGTTTTAAATTATATTTTATTATATCTTACTGCACATAAAGCTTAGCTATTTAAAGTTTTTTAAATAGTTATTTTTAAGTGATTTTATTGCATTGGAATTCTGTGTATGGTCTAACTTTGCCTCTCACATTGTGAAAAAATTCATTTTTACCCATTGACTCCACTTGATAAATTCTGATTTATTGACACCTAAAGTATTAAAATTAAACAATATTATCATGTGTTCAGTGTAAAATAGTGATAATTGAAGTTATATAGTTTAAAATAGTGGGTGCCAAGTCTCACTTTCCCTGGATAGTCTCACCTGTTTCTTTCCTTTTTTTCTTTCTGAAAATGACGCCTTACTAAGCCAAAATCATCAATTGCAAACAGTCTCCAGTTAAATGTACAAATAGTAAAATTAATCTTTTCTTCCCGGAAATACTTCTCAGAGTAAAGTTACAGCACAATAAGGAAGACATATTTCCACGTTAAAGTTAGCACTAAATAATTTACTTGTAGTTTTTTGGCATAATTGCAGCTCATGTAGAAGAAATATTTGCATTTTCTGCAGTGGCATTTAATAATTAGAACCATTCTATTCAGAACTGAACCTTTTCCTCACAAATAGCTACACCTAAATTAAGTGCACTGTGAGGTTAAACCACAAAAATGTTATTTTTATTATGTGCCCTTAGTCATTTTTTTATTATTTTATGTTTTATTCTTTATTTTTTAAAATTTTAAGTTACTGTGGTGAAAACACTTAACATGAGATCTACTTGCTAAAAATATTTTAAGTGTACAACACAATATTGTTGATCACAGGTGTAAGGTTTTATGTAGATGTCTAGAGAAAGTTTTTATTCTTTATAAGATACCGTTTTAGGACTTTGGAGGGTTTTGCTTTATTTTTAGAGACTATTTAACCACTTGGAATAAATAGGCTTAGTTGTCTGCTTTACATTAAGATATGGTTCTAGATTTCAGAAATGTATGTGTGTGTGTATGCATATGTGTATAAATGTGTATTATTATTGAATCCTCATAATAAAAACAGAGCATGCAAGTTGAACCATGAATATTAAAATATATCTTTCATGTTGAGCTCACACTGGTGATAGAAGAGTTGAGTTTTCATTCTGAAAAAAAATGAAACATATTTGGCTGTGTCTTCTGTTAACTTCACTGCATCAGTGGACTACTTTGGGACACATCAAAATGTACTAAGAGAAAATAAAAGCTAATAGGAAGTTCATTGTTTTCTCTAATATAATATTCCAAATTATATACCAATACTTCTTTTCTGTTGTGTGTCTTAATAATAATGTATTCTTCACTTTTCCATACATGCTGCTGCTGTGTTGCTAAGTCACTTCAGTCATGTCCAACTCTGTGTGAGCCCACAGACAGCAGCCCACCAGGTTCCCTCATCCCTGGGATTCTCCAGGCAAGAATACTGGAGTGGGTTGCCATTTCCTTCTCCAATGCATGAAAGCGAAAACTGAAAGTGAAGTCGCTCAGTCAAGTCTGACTGTTCACGACCCCATGGACTGCAGCCTGCCAGGCTCCTCCATCCATGGGAGTTTCCAGATAAGAGTACTGGAGTGGGGTGCCATTGCCTTCTCCGTTTTCCATACATAGTACATGGTAATAGTTTGGGTGCTACCAAACTATTTTGGTTACCTGTGGTCAACAATAGTGTGTTGTAGATTTAACATTACTTTAGGAAGTAGATCTCATGTTGTTTTCACCACAGTAACTTAGAATTTTAAAAATAAAAAATACAATATAAAACAGACTAAGGATACCCAACAGGATGACTTTAGCCAGGTAAGAACATAGAGTGAAGCAAGAATTCCCTCTTACTACAGAGAGACAGTCTGGAATGCTGAAAATTCCCCATTAAGTGACAGAAAATATTTCTAGGTATTTACAAGTATATAACAATTGACTGAATTAACATACCTGACAAAAACTTATGTCACCAAGAACAGAGATTTTTAGGCCAGGAAGCATAGTATGGGTGAAGACATGGTGTCCTCCCACCCCAGGAGAGGAGGTTCAGTTCCAAGAATGCTGCCTGGCATCATTATTTTTAGCATAATGCCACTTCATATCAAAATCAAACACCAGTTTCTTCTTTAATTAACATGCTCACTAAGCCATTTCAATTAACATTTGGCTTTTCGGCTTCCTTTGTCTCACCCACACGGAGACAAGGTTGAACAACTTATCTGCTTCCCTAGTATTGTAAGCATTCTTACTGCACATAGGTAAACCAGAATTGTGATTTACACATTTAAAACTTTTAAGTTCATACATCAGGCTTATGAACTTATTTCTTTGTGAGTCTGCCTGTGAGTGATGGATCTGCCCTGGGAGTGCAGAAAGTAATTTATCATTCTACAGGATGATGATTACATGTCTGAAGTTCTGAAAAATCACTCTCAACTATGACATTCTCTCAATCATAATAATCAAACTAGCAGGCACTTATGTAGGTCTGTCGTGTGAGACACTGTTTAAGTTCTTTACACAGACTAACAAATTCTACGGTGATAATAGATCTTCAAATTCTTTATTGTTATTATATTCCTTTTTTTCTTATCAAATGACTTAATCAGAAAAACCAGGGATAGAGGAAGGCATTAAACCCAGCAGTCTGGTTCTAGAAATTGTGGCCTGGACTTCTATACATCTGAGTACTTCTAGAACATTTATTAATATGATCATTAAGGTTCTAAAAGCTTTATTAACATAAGTATTGACATTTCTGCCTTGAGATTTTTTTTTTTTAATCCACAAAGATAAATACAGTTTTATAACAAAGTAAAAAAGAATGAAGGTGCCATTTTTGTATCACTGCTGCTGCTGCTAAGTTGCTTCAGTCGTGTCCGACTCTGTGCCATCCCATAGACGGCAGCCTACCAGGCTCCCCCGTTCCTGGGATTCTCCAGGTAAGAACAATGGAGTGGGTTGCCATTTCCTTCTCCAATGCATGAAAGTGAAAAGTGAAAGGGAAGTCGCTCAGTTGTGTCCAACTCTTAGTGACCCCATGGTCTGCAGCCCGCCAGGCTCCTCCGTCCATGGGATTTTCCAGGCAAGAGTACTGGAGTAGGGTGCCATTGCCTTCTCCATTTTGTATCACTTATGTATCCTAAAGACCCTAAAATATGCTATTCCAATAGAATAGTGAATTTATTAGAAAACAGAAATAAATTTTAAAATAGTTTTGAAACAACGGACATTTTAAAAGTAATGCAGAAAATCAAGAAAGTAACCTATAGTGTTTTTGAAAGAAATATTAAAGTACTCATCTACTCTTATAAAGGATTACATTGAAAATGTGGACTTTGTGAAACTAAATTCACATATCTACATATTAATCACCACCATTATATAAGAGTAGTTCATTTAGGCAACATATATTAAAAGTTCTTACTGTGGACCTGTTACAAATAATAAGCTGAATTCTAAGGTGTGCCTAGAAGGAAAGAGTTATGAGGCTGGGAAGGAGAGTTGAAATGAGTTGTATGTATATACAAAGAAATGAAATTTAGAAGTGGCATTAGAAAAAGAATACTTATATAAAATGAAGAAGATAGAATTGATAAGATTCTATGACTGGTTTGATTTTATGGCAAAGAAAAGATGATGAGGTCAAAGATAATTTTGAAGTTTGGATCTTGGTGACCTGAAAAATTATGTTGTTATTAATAGGAAAGCAAATCAGAAGGAAGACCTGAATTGATAGTGAGTGATGTGCGACAATACCATTATATTAAAATATCTCATAAATTACAAGTGAAATTGTGATCATTGTGTTTGAATATTATATTGTATCATGACCATATTATATATATATATAATAGTTCCATTATTTTAATTAAAATAAATAAGTATAGTCGAGTAACCTTTATGTATAAACACATCTGAATTAAATAACAGAACTTAGTCTCTAATTTTGAATATTACTAAATATTTATATAAGAATCCACAAACATATAGGCATAGGCCATACGGAGTAGATTACTTAAGTAATTACTTCAGGATATACCAAACATGGGCCATATGTATATTAAAATTACATACTGCTTAACAGGATTATTGTTATTACTTGAAGAATTATAACATGGTATCTAGACTGTCATATATTAAAAGTAACCTTTTATAAAGCCAGACTACACAATATTGAGAATTGTTTTTAAAGGTGAATAAATGCCTAAAACATACTTCTGAATTTTGGAGAATTCAAATAAGTGTAATATTCTCATCTCACACACAATTATATCTGTAAAATTAAACATAAACTATTAATAAAATAATATTTTGCCTACATTTTAATTTTATTTGATAATTTTTTTAAATTGCTGAGTATATAGCAATATAGAACATACACCCAAACATACACACAGACAAAATAGAAGTATTCTATACGCTCAAACACAGTTTTATCTGTTGTAAATTATCTTTTGGAAACATAAGTCCAACCTGTTAAATAGAGGGAAGAATTTCCTTTTTATTCCTCACGCTATTTGAATACATGATGGGAGCAATCTGAGATCAATTCTCAGATATATATGAAAGCTTTAGGCAAACTTTTTTTTCCGTCCTCTGTCATAATGGGCAACTTCATCTCAAAGGACTTCCAGAGCAGAAACCAGGCACTGATAATGACAAGGGGGTTGAAGAAAAATAATAATCTGAGAGAAAACTATGTGTCATGGAGGCATGGAAATGAGTTAAATCCATGAAAAAAGTTTTGATTTTGAAAATTTTGCGTTCTGAGAGAGACCTGTTCTCCACTCAGGACCACAAACTTCCCAACCTCTAATCCAAAACACAAACTGTATGCTAAAAACCCTGCCAAGTCCTCAGGGTAAAGAACAGGACAAGTTCTATACCTCAAGGAGCTGACAGTTTCAGCTGAAAATCCATGAACAGATGCTCAACATACAGAGTATATGATAACTCAGTAGAAGCTCAATACATATTTGCTTATTTAATTAATACTGAGTTTATGGAGGGCTTCCTTGGCAGCTCAGCTGGTAAAGAATCCACCTGCACTGCTGGAGATGTGGGTTCGATCCCTGGGTTCAGAAGATCCCCTGGAGAAAGGAAAGGCTACCCACTCCAGTATTCTGGCCTGTAGAATTCCGTGGACTGTATAGTCCATGGAGTTGCAAAGAGCAGGACACAACTGAATGACTTTCACCAAGATGACAGAGAAAGCCAAAGTCTAACTTCATGACCCAGGAAAGACTTTCTGGCAAAGACAAAGACTGATTTATGAGGAAAGGTAAAAAGAGACTGCTAACTGAAGAAACAACTTAATCAAAATCCTGGAACATGAAACCTAGAATATCCAGACTGATCTGCTCAGTATTACTACAGTGTTAAGTATGAGGTAAAATAAATCTGGTATGCCTTTAGAAATAGAAAGCAGGATAATAGTAAGGGGTAAGTGGTCTAAAAGAGCCAACCTTCTAGAAATGGTCATAGGAAGTGAATCTTAGAGTTCTGGGGTTCTACCAGTTTTTGCAATAAGGAAAGATATAAGCATCTGAATGCAGAGTTCCAAAGGATAGCAAGAAGAGATAAGAAAGCCTTCTTCAGCAATCAATGCAAAGAAATAGAGGAAAACAACAGAATGGGAAAGACTAGAGATCTCTTCAAGAAAATTAGATACACCAAGGGAACATTTCATGCAAAGATGGGCTCAATAAAGGACAGAAATGGTATGGACCTAACAGAAGCAGAAGATATTAAGAAGAGGTGGCAAGAATACACAGAAGAACTATACAAAAAAGATCTTCATGACCCAGATAATCATGATG
>SJYW01005245.1:458572-469129 GCA_006410735.1 Raphicerus campestris
CCCTCCCAGCATCAGAGTCTTTTCCAATGAGTCAACTCTTCGCATGAGGTGGCCAAAGTACTGGAGTTTCAGCTTTAGCATCATTCCTTCCAAAGAACACCCAGGACAGATCTCCTTCAGAATGGACTGGTTTGATCTCCTTGCAGTCCAAGGGATTCTCAAGAGTCTTCTCCAACACCACAGTTCAAAAGCATCAATTCTTCAGCACTCAGCTTTCTTCACAGTCCAACTCTCACATCCATACATGACTACTGGTAAAACCATAGCCTTGACTAGACGGACCTCCTACTAAATCATTTTACCATTTGTGTATGAATTTCTCTGTCTTGAGTGAAATAAATTATAACTGTTTCCATGACTGTATTTACTAAAAGTTGGACTTAAAATACATTTAATATTGTCCAAGCAGAATTTTTTTAGAAAATGGTTCAGTGTAAAAGTTGTGATGTTGTATGAGTTTAAAAGTACAACTGGCTTTGATAGTAGTTTGGCATTTTATATATATGCCCCTCTGACTCCTTAATGTTCCATTGTTTAAAAATGACTAAATTAAACACCACAAGACTGGGATTCAAACCAGGTCTGATAACTGTGTCACTATGGCCCTGTTCCATCTCTGATAAAAGACACGTTGAACTCAATGCTTTGTAACATTAGTTTCCTAGTTGTATAGCTGATTGAATGATATTAACCCAGTTCCAGGCTGAAGACTAAATACCATCCTCTGTTTAGAGCAGGAGAAGAGGTACTTGATTGACGAGATTTTTACTTGTCTAGAGATTAAATTAACATGTAAATTGTTTAAACTTCGAAGTTCTGGCTTCATTTAAGCCATTCTTATCATAAGTATATGCCTTTTTTTTTTTTTTAGTCTCTAATAAGACAGCCTTCAAAGTGATTTGACAAATTCACACTTCAAGTTGTGAAAGCACACACTGTGGATGAGTTTGATTATCGACAGAATTCCTTAGGGCAGCATTTCCCAGAATGCTGTTTCTGGTCCTCTCACCAGAACATCCAGATCTGAAACAATTTGCCTAGGGAACTGAATCTGAAATTTGAGAAGCCTGGCTCCTGGTAAAGAGTTGCCTCTTACATATCAGCTGAAAGAATGATCCACATTGTTAATCTCATCAAAACCCAACCCAGGTAAAAGGAAAAAAATAGTTATATGTTCATTATCTGAAGGGAAAAAAATAAAGATTTCAATAATCGTCTGATTAGAACCCAGAAAAAGGAAAATCTCAGAATATAGTTGACAGAGGAGGTCTCTGAAGGTAACTGACAAGATGATTCTAGTGTATTCTGTAATAATATTTTTACAGTGGAGATAGAGTCATGAGGTTTCATAGCACAATGTACTAGACTTTAATTCCACCCAACTTTATCCAGTTACTTCTTATTGTGATTCTTTCCTTCTTTTTTTATTGTGATTCAGTTATGACCAAGCACACTTTTAGATTTTTCTACAGTAAGGAATTTGCTACAGAGACTATGAGTGCTCTGTTCTTCATAGCAATAATATTTCTCCCATAAATTTTGTTATCATTAATTAATCACCAAAAAAATTCTCTGAGAATACATACAAATTGTAGGATTTGAATTGGAACAATGAGAGCCCATTAAGGTATTTTCTCCAAGTATGGCTTTGCTTTCCTTCTGTAATTAAATTTTCACTAAATATACCTGTTTTAACTTGACATATATCTCAATATCTAGATTACTCTAAATCATTAAATGTTATAGAAGAATCTCCATATTCTCTCATACTCTACAAAGGATAAAAGCACAAATATTAGCACTGTTTTATCCACTTTGCAAAAACCTGTTACTATTTTCTTTCCTACACTGAATTGTGCATGTCTGATCATCAGTTTTTAAAGTTTGCAAGAAGACAAATAAGTTTTTCGATAAAGCATGTGCCACTACGTTCCCTTCTGTATTGTAATTGCTGGTTTACAATGACTACCTGATTTGGGGGATTCTGGATTTTATTTCACATAAAATTTTAGGTCCATATTTTGTTTTTATATGCTAGTAATTGCCTTGCTTTTAGCCTCAGACAAACAGAGACCTAATACCTTCTTGATTTTTATTCTCAGATTAAGCATCTTCAGACTGAAATAATATGCCACAACAAAGGATTCCATGAAAGGCCTATATCCTTTTATATTTTGGCAAGAACTTGATTATAGGCTAAATTGCAAGTATTTTAGACTCACTATTGGTTCATCATCACTGGTGATTTATGTCAGCTTCCTAAAAGGCACATTTTTATACAGTCTATACTATTTGGGTAAAAGTACAACTATTTGGGGAACCATAGAAGTATATCATTCATATGGTTGAAGAGATAGTTAGGCTTCATGCCAGGAAATGCATGAAATTCAATTAATGAAAATGTTTGGGATTTCACTAAACTTATCAATTGGAATATGCTCTTCAAAACTTTATTTTTCTATTGTGTAACAAGCCTCTTTCTAAGGGTGAAAGACTTTTGTTATATTCCCAGGTGGCACTAGTGGTAAAGAATCCGCTTGCCAATGCAGGAGACATGAGACACGGGTTCGAGTTCTGGGTCTAGAAGACCCCCTGGAGAAGGAAATGGCAACTCATTCCAGTATTCTTGTCTGGAGAATCCCATGGACTGAGGAGTCTGGCAAGCTATAGTCCATGGGGTCACATAGAGTCAGACATGTCTGAAGCAACTTAGCACAGCACAAATTTCATATTAAATTTAGATTAAAAATAATCTCAGCACTTTCTATATACAAACAGACTAACAGCCTATGAAATATATAAAGCAATTTCAAAGACTGCAGTTACCTCAGTGTTTCAAGTTTCTGAATCAACAGCTGAACAAAGATCAGGAGTTTAGAGAACTGAAAAGGCCCTGCTCTAGCATTCTCAGTCCCAACATCTCCTTATTTGTCATTCCAGGTAACGGTCCAATCATCAACCCAGAGTTAACTCCAGAGCTCCCAGATTGTTAGAACTGAAGTCAAACAAGGTAGAATTCATTGCGTCTGCATTGTAACCTGCTCTCAAAGTGATTTTTATGCACACTACAATTTTTAAAGTAAGTTTAGCACTGAATGCCACAGACTGACATTTCTATTTTAGATAATTATATCACTTTAGCTTTCTTACTGAGAACAATCCATATGTTTAAGCCATGGTCTAATTCAAGGTTTTGACAATGGAAAAGTCTGCCTCTTGAGCAGATTTTTATCTTCATGTATAAATTCCCTGAGGTAAATCTGGCTAAAGAGGGAATGATAAAATAGGAGAAGAAAAAATGTAATAGCAAAAAAGTAAAACTGGTAAAAGAAAGAGAGCAACTATACAGAAAGACATAGTCTAACATTTTCTCACAAAGTTACTTGATTTCTTTCATTTTTGGATATAGGATAAGGCTGGGATTGATGAGAGTGAGCCACACAGGCAAAGCAGAAATTAGGTGAAATTTGCTAATTCTACTTGTGAATATTCACAAAAGATTGTTCGTTACTTTGGGAATTCCTGCATAAATTCTCATCATGTCTACATTTCGTTTAGGAAAAGCTATCCAGCCCATTCTCAGTTTAGCACGTCTTTTGAAATGTGCCTACCTCAATTAAAGAGAATTGTTGTCAGGGTGACAAAAGTAATCATCCTATGAATAATAATTAATATTCACCCATTAAAAATGCAATTATATTTTGATGCAGCAGCACCTGAAAAAAATCTCTCTCCCAACATTTCATATATTAGAAAACATACTTACATCTTATAGTTAAATATCATTAAATCACAAGTGAACAAACATCCGTGCAGAATTCAAAAGAATGCCTTTTAATATTTGACCTGATTACTCCCTAATAACCTCAGTACAGTTTCTACACCAAGCCTGTCTCCTATTCAGAAAAAATGAGGTTGCCCTACTTTGGAAAAATACAGGACATGAACTTTTATTTTAAACTATAAAAAGATATGTTGATTTTCCCCCAGTTTAAATCCTATCTATCACAAAGCTAGAACACTGGTAGACAAATAAAATCAAGTAAAATGAAACACAATCTGTTTCATATTTTTAAAAAAAAATTGTAGTCATCAAACCAAGGCTGGAGCAAAAACACTGCTAAGACTGAATGAACACAAATCAGAAGTTTTATTATTCCTTCTGATTATACCAAGAATTATACACAATTTCAATGTATTTCTAAGAATTCTTGAGGAATTCACTTGAGGAAAAGAAGTCATGGCTTTTAACAGTAACTCATATAAAAATATGCTAGGAATTTTAACTTTTTTATTATAGGCATAAGCTAAGCTAAGTGTGTGCGTGCTCAGTCATGTCCGAATGTGACTGCATGGACTGCAGCCCACCAGGCTCCTCTGTTCATGGAATTTTCCAGGTGAGAATACTGCCATTTTCCCCTCCAGGGGATCTTCCTGACCCCAATGATTAAACTCACATCTCTAGTGTCTCCTGCGTTGTCAGGTGGATTTTTACCACTGAGCCACTTAGGAAGTTCAGATACCTTGAGTGAATATGAATTTGAATATGTTCCTATCTTCCAATAGCAAATAAACAAGAGAGGTGGATTCAATTCCTAGGTCAGGAATACCTCCTGGAGAAGGGAATGACTACCCACTCCAGTATTCTTGCCTGGAAAATTCCATGGACAGAGTGGTTTGGATGGGCCCAGTCCATGAAGCCACAAAAGTCGGATATGATTGAATGTGGACACACACATACACACAAACAACAATAATTTTTTTAGCTTAGACTTTAGGGATAAAATATTTAAGATTAAAATAAGGGCTTAAATAGTGCTTGTTATATATTGCATATAATTCTAAGTGCTTGATTTATGTCAGCTGACTCAGTCTTCACATCACCCTTGTTGAAGGTACTGTTTTTTTCCATTTTGTGGATTAAGAAACTAGAGCTGGAAAATGACAGAATCAAGATTCAAAGCCTGTTGGTCTGACCCCAGAAACTGCCTTCTTAGCCACTAGACTATTTCCCTCTCAGAGGAATAGACTAATGCCATGATATTGTGGTCTAATCATACCAGAGATGATTGTTGAATTCCATGTGCCATAATTTAATAGAAGCATTGATACTATAAAGATTTCTAAAAATGAATGATGAAAAGTCTAGAAACTTATGTCAATTGAATATTGGAGGAAATGGGAACACCCAGATTTTTAAAACAGAAGATACCAGAGGGGAAATGTTTAAAGTTTTCTCATAGTTGAAGGAAAGAGTGCTGAAAGAGAGAGTAGAGATTAGATTTACTCAAAATATAGTATCACTAAAATATATATTTTAATTTTATTCCTATAAACTTCAAAATTCCATCTGACTTACAAATAGCCATAAGTACAAGTTATGCTTGCATAATTTTGTAATCTCATATTCTACAAATTATTTTTATAGTAATCAAACTTAGCTTGTATTTTCCAATTAGAATATAGCCTACATCCCTGCATCCTGCAATACAGAGCTATTTCTGGTGGTTAGGTCACACTACAATCTCCACTGTGTGGTGAAGTGTTTTGGAGTTTCTTCATCTCTAATTGAGCTATCTGCTCAGATCCCAGGATTTATTTTTAACTGAAACATGTAGAGCAATGGCAGAATAAGAGAAAAAAGAAAGCAAACTGATGAGTGTCTTCTAAGAATTAAATTAGAATCAGAGTAAATGTTGAATGGCGGGATTGAATTTTAAGGGTTTATAATTCTTGTTTATCAAAGTTAATGGAAAGAGAAGATGAGACTGGAGTAAACACAGAGATCTGGCTAGAAAACTAATATTAGGTTGAAACTTCTGACAAATGGATTTTACATAATTGAAAAGTAAAGGTATTCCCCATTTTCTTTTGAGTTTTCATTCTGCCTTCTTCCTTAGTGCTGTCAGGGTTTGTTTAATTTGTTTACTGTTGGAAAATATTTTTTCAGAATTAAAAATAAGAAAACATTTGCATTTCTAGAAAAGTTCATTAAATACCCTATGGAAGAAAACTAAAAACTCAAAATGTAGGTAACTAACAAAGTTTATTCTAAATGCATTAGTAATAGCTTTACTATGCTATAAATTTTTGACAGTGTATATATTTTTATTCAATTATGAAACTAAATGCTACATCTGCAAAAGAAGGTTAAAAAAACTTAACATATGCTTTAATCTAGTCATTAAACTGAATTTACAGACTAAATGGATCACCCGTTGAGATTAGTAGATCTAGTTATGATTTTCTTTTGTTTAGTTTATAGGCTGGAATTTGATTTCGGTACTTGAGTAAAAACCTGGGCTTCAAATTATAAACCTTTCTATGGGACAATATTGCACCATGTTTCAAATTAGAAAAAGGCAAAGTTAGCAAAGAGAAAAACCTTAATAGCATTTTAATGGTATATTCTGATAATGACCTAATCAGCATTTTACATGAACTTATCCTTTAAATTAGGCATTAGGTTTTGTGCTTCAGAGACTTGAAGGAAGCATTCCATTCAATGATGTAAATAAAATTCTTGTTCAGCGACTCTCCTAAAATTCCAGCAAAGTGTCCGTTGGTGAAGGTACTTATCTGCAAATTATTATTTCATTATGTCTTTCATTTCAGCTTCCAAAGGTGCTATCTCTAACACACATATTTAATAAAATAAAATGATGTTTTCTTTAACAAAGACTCCTTAGAGTACAAACCAGTCCAAGTGAGTACAAACTAGTCATTTTTAATAGTCTCTTCTCTTGGAGAAGGGTACTCCCTCGTTGTTTTGGAATAGAATAATTCTGACCTTACTCTTCTTTCTTCCCGCCCTTCCTTGCTTTCTTCCTTCCATCCTCTCTCCTTCTCCCTTACTTTATGAAAGACAGACATGCATCATGTTTAAAATTCAAACAGAAGAGGACATAAATTAATCCATAAATGTTTCTCTCCAATCCCCTCAATCTGAAGTAGTTCAGAGTTCCACTCCTCAGAAGTTCCTACTGTTCATATTTTCTGAGTACCTTCTTGGAAGTTTTACACATATACATCCATGTGTGTGTATACATTTTTATAAGAATGAAAATTACACATACTCTTCTCTATCTTCAATTTTTTCTATTATCAGGTAATACATATCCACCTCAATCTTTTTAAGAGTATATTAAAAGTCTACTGAAACAACCCTTTCTTAAAAAGGTCAACTCTGAGAAATACTTAAGTGTTGGAATATTTCTAGAGATACACTATTTTTAGCAACAAAGTTATGTATTTATAATAATGAATTATTTCATTTAAGTTCTAAATAAATTAACAACATATTAATGGTATAAAACTCAACAGTTATAAAAATGTATACCATGAGAAACAGATTTCTTTCCTACTCTTTTTGAACCACACAACTCCCTTACCTAGAATAACCAATTACTATCAATACAAGCATATTTGTACTTTTTATTTGATTTCTGTCAAAGTGATAGCATATTATACACTATTCTGCACATTTTCCACTTCCTGTATCTCAAGGATAATTCCATATCAATACATTTGATCTGCCTGACTTGTTGCAAGAATGCAGAGCATTCTACTGCATTGATGTTAACTTGATCTATTGAAACATTCCCCTGTCAACGGACACTGAGATTGTTTCCAAATCTTTACTGTCGTAAACACCACACTAAATATTCTTGTATGTACATTATTTCACAGGTGTGAACCTGTACCTGAAATATAAATCCTTAGAAGTGGAACTGGTGAGTTGAAATGTGGTACAGTTTTTATTTTGAAAGATGTTATGAAGTTGTCCTCCAAAGATATCTCTCTTATTAGATTTTTACCACAATTCTTCCTAAAAGGATAAAATAATTTATATTCTTACCAGAAATATGAGTGTATTACTTCCTCTGCACCGTAACAGCAAAAGACGTTACGATTCTTTACAATTTCTGCCAATCTGATAGACAAAATGTACAATTCCATTGTACATTTTGTTTTCTTTGAATAATAATTACTTATTGCATGATTTGTAATCATTTGCTCATCCTTTTGTATCTTATGTTTTAATTTTTGAACCAGTAAGAAACATCTTCTTTTTATCAATAGCTTTATTCATTTGTATAGCTGAAATTTGCTTGATATTTAATTCATAATAATATTTTCTATTTTGAATGATTTAAAAAATATTTTTTAATCTTTCCTCCTATGTGTTGCATTGATTTGCTTTGTTTTGTGTAGTTTCTTTTTGCCCCCTCAATAATAAATAGATGCTACATATCAAGTATATCTGGAGAAGGGAATGGCAATCCATTTGCCATTCTTGCCTGGAAAATCTCACGGACAGAAGTCTGGCGGGCTACAGTCCATAGGGTTGCAAAGAGTCAGACAGAGCTGAGCAACTAACACATACACACACACACACACACACACACACACACACATACACACATCAAGTCTAAAATTTGCTGTATCTTAAAAAGTTTTTTTTTTTAATTCCTGCAAAAGACAATTAGGGTATTTCTAGTTAGGATTACTGTATTTCCAATTATTCTACCCTATTTTACCTCTTCATCCATTTGTTTAGTTGAGCATATGATTTTTCTATTTTTAACTTATATCTATAAAAATGTTTATAACTTTAACAGCTTATTCAGATATTTATTTTGACTATAAATAAAAACCATCCTCTCCTCTCTAAAAATTTCCCACAAAGTTTCAGTTAATTTCCATAATCTGAAATCAAATATTTACTATAATTCATGGTCTATAGTTAAAAGAATTCAATCTTTTTGCCGTTTATTTAATTTAGTTCTTTTCTTCACCACTTGGTTGGCTAAAGTTCATTCTCAAGAATTTTCTTAGCACACAGGAAGCATCTCCTTGAATTTTTGAGTGTTAAACATTTATCTGTTGTTTTAATATCTGAATGGCTGTTTGGCTGGGTGTAAAATAACAGGACCAAACTTACAGAAATTTTTAAGAATTAATCCTCTAAATTCTAAATTTGACTGTCATTAGGAAGATGTTTGAAACTAACTTAAATTTTGTCCCCTCAAATGACTGGAAAATTTTCCTAAATGCCCCAAAGAGTTCTATATTATTTTCTAAGGAACTCTGGGACTTGTAATATATCTATCTATCTATAAATAATATATTTATGTTTCATCATTTGATTTCCCTTTCACAGGTTTTTGTTTTGCTTTGTTCTTTGATAGAGTTGTTATAGTCAGGGGTCACATTGCCCACTGGCAGTTCTCATTTCATTTTAAAGTTTCAGCTAAGACACGGTTTTGTGTGTAAATGGGTTCTTTTAGCCCTTCCTTTCCTTCATCCATCGTAGACTGGCAAACATGTGCTGCTCACACCGCAGAAGGTTTGCTTGCCACATCTACGATGACTCACATTATTTATCATTAGTCTATTCTACTAAGCTTCTTGTTGCCAAATCAGTTATAAAAAGTTCCCGAAGCTAGTTCCTGTTGTTCCAAAAAGAGGATTGTAGTCTTTCTTGCTCAAGATTTGTAACAAATTTTAAGGAATTGTTTTGTGCTGGTTTTAGCTGAGACCAGCATCCAGAGACCAGCTCTAAAGATCTCATAACCCTGTAGATCTTCAAGGCATTTTTCAGCTCTTCCACACTTACTCTGTTTATTGATGCAGATGGATTTTACTTTATATGTGTGTGCGTGTGTGTGTATTGCTACAAGTTAAAAGAGAAAGATTTCATCTCCATTCTGTTTACAAATCACACAATGAAAGGTTTTAGGCCATGCTGCTAGCTAATGAACTATATCAGTGAGGACAAATATACTTTTCATAATATAAATATAGAATTTATTTTATTCATTCTGGTAGTTAATGGATTATGTATTTTACCTTCATTGGGGATGTCACTTTAGTAGAATGGAGCTCAAAAATAACTTGTAAAGAAACATAATTCTCTTTGAGATACAGTTGATTTTTGAACAACACAGGTTTAAACTATGTGGGTCCATACAAATACACACACACACACATATTTTCCAACAGTAAAAACTTCAGCATAACACAACTCACCATTTGTTGAATCTAGGGATATAGAACCACAGATATGGATGAACCACAAATATGGAGAGATCATGTATACTGAAGGCTAACTCTCAGTAATACACAGATTTTTTCACTGTGCAGAAGACTGCTGCAAATAATCCCTTCATTGTTCAAAGTTCAACTGTATTACTTTAAAGCCTAGTTCTTTAAAAATTACTTTTGTTTATTTTCATATTGCTATACTTTATCAGCTTATATTTATGCATATTTTAATGTGGATATACTGTAAAGTTGGTAAGAAGCTGAAAATATTTAAATTTTTAGTATATATATGTGTGTTATTTGCATGTTTCCTTTGTAAACAATCTTGGCAATATGTTTTTATAACAGAAGAAACTTGTGTTCACTTTAAAAAATAAAAATGTATCCCTTACATTTTACATTACCAAAAAACATGTGTTTGCTAATTTTCAAGAACACTGGATAATTCTTATATTTAAATTATATCTTACTTTAAGAAGCCAAGTAGCAGGATTCCCCAGTATAAGTTTA
>SJYW01005245.1:470765-504118 GCA_006410735.1 Raphicerus campestris
CATTATGTCTTTCATTTCAGCTTCCAAAGGTGCTATCTCTAACACACATATTTAATAAAATAAAATGATGTTTTCTTTAACAAAGACTCCTTAGAGTACAAACCAGTCCAAGTGAGTACAAACTAGTCATTTTTAATAGTCTCTTCTCTTGGAGAAGGGTACTCCCTCGTTGTTTTGGAATAGAATAATTCTGACCTTACTCTTCTTTCTTCCCGCCCTTCCTTGCTTTCTTCCTTCCATCCTCTCTCCTTCTCCCTTACTTTATGAAAGACAGACATGCATCATGTTTAAAATTCAAACAGAAGAGGACATAAATTAATCCATAAATGTTTCTCTCCAATCCCCTCAATCTGAAGTAGTTCAGAGTTCCACTCCTCAGAAGTTCCTACTGTTCATATTTCCTGAGTACCTTCTTGGAAGTTTTACACATATACATCCATGTGTGTGTATACATTTTTATAAGAATGAAAATTACACATACTCTTCTCTATCTTCAATTTTTTCTATTATCAGGTAATACATATCCACCTCAATCTTTTTAAGAGTATATTAAAAGTCTACTGAAACAACCCTTTCTTAAAAAGGTCAACTCTGAGAAATACTTAAGTGTTGGAATATTTCTAGAGATACACTATTTTTAGCAACAAAGTTATGTATTTATAATAATGAATTATTTCATTTAAGTTCTAAATAAATTAACAACATATTAATGGTATAAAACTCAACAGTTATAAAAATGTATACCATGAGAAACAGATTTCTTTCCTACTCTTTTTGAACCACACAACTCCCTTACCTAGAATAACCAATTACTATCAATACAAGCATATTTGTACTTTTTATTTGATTTCTGTCAAAGTGATAGCATATTATACACTATTCTGCACATTTTCCACTTCCTGTATCTCAAGGATAATTCCATATCAATACATTTGATCTGCCTGACTTGTTGCAAGAATGCAGAGCATTCTACTGCATTGATGTTAACTTGATCTATTGAAACATTCCCCTGTCAACGGACACTGAGATTGTTTCCAAATCTTTACTGTCGTAAACACCACACTAAATATTCTTGTATGTACATTATTTCACAGGTGTGAACCTGTACCTGAAATATAAATCCTTAGAAGTGGAACTGGTGAGTTGAAATGTGGTACAATTTTTATTTTGAAAGATGTTATGAAGTTGTCCTCCAAAGATATCTCTCTTATTAGATTTTTACCACAATTCTTCCTAAAAGGATAAAATAATTTATATTCTTACCAGAAATATGAGTGTATTACTTCCTCTGCACCGTAACAGCAAAAGACGTTACGATTCTTTACAATTTCTGCCAATCTGATAGATAAAATGTACAATTCCATTGTACATTTTGTTTTCTTTGAATAATAATTACTTATTGCATGATTTGTAATCATTTGCTCATCCTTTTGTATCTTATGTTTTAATTTTTGAACCAGTAAGAAACATCTTCTTTTTATCAATAGCTTTATTCATTTGTATAGCTGAAATTTGCTTGATATTTAATTCGTAATAATATTTTCTATTTTGAATGATTTAAAAAATATTTTTTAATCTTTCCTCCTATGTGTTGCATTGATTTGCTTTGTTTTGTGTAGTTTCTTTTTGCCCTCTCAATAATAAATAGATGCTACATATCAAGTATATCTGGAGAAGGGAATGGCAATCCATTTGCCATTCTTGCCTGGAAAATCTCACGGACAGAAGTCTGGCGGGCTACAGTCCATAGGGTTGCAAAGAGTCAGACAGAGCTGAGCAACTAACACATACACACACACACACACACACACACACACACACATACACACATCAAGTCTAAAATTTGCTGTATCTTAAAAAGTTTTTTTTTTTAATTCCTGCAAAAGACAATTAGGGTATTTCTAGTTAGGATTACTGTATTTCCAATTATTCTACCCTATTTTACCTCTTCATCCATTTGTTTAGTTGAGCATATGATTTTTCTATTTTTAACATATCTATAAAAATGTTTATAACTTTAACAGCTTATTCAGATATTTATTTTGACTATAAATAAAAACCATCCTCTCCTCTCTAAAAACCTTATAAGTGATATCACTTTTCCCATAAAGTTTCAGTTAATTTCCATATTCTGAAATCAAATATTTACTATAATTCATGGTCTATAGTTAAAAGAATTCAATCTTTTTGCCGTTTATTTAATTTAGTTCTTTTCTTCACCACTTGGTTGGCTAAAGTTCATTCTCAAGAATTTTCTTAGCACACAGGAAGCATCTCCTTGAATTTTTGAGTGTTAAACATTTATCTGTTGTTTTAATATCTGAATGGCTGTTTGGCTGGGTGTAAAATAACAGGACCAAACTTACAGAAATTTTTAAGAATTAATCCTCTAAATTCTAAATTTGACTGTCATTAGGAAGATGTTTGAAACTAACTTAAATTTTGTCCCCTCAAATGAATGGAAAATTTTCCTAAATGCCCCAAAGAGTTCTATATTATTTTCTAAGGAACTCTGGGACTTGTAATATATCTATCTATCTATAAATAATATATTTNACAAATCACTACATCAGAAATTCAAACTTAGTAAATATCAATAGACCTATCCTCCATATGTTTTGTGACATTCTGAGTCATCATTTTTTGCCTTACATCTTTTCTTAATCACTACTTTATCTCTCACTGTCTTATTTATCCCTTTTCTCTCTTAATTTATTCACTTTAGGGATTTTGTTCTGCCCATATTTTTTCGTTGTTTTTTAATTTACAAACTGTCCACACTTACCCAATCTAGACCATACATAATTTCCCTTATGCTGTCTCTGTGTAGGTGGCGCAGTGGCAAAGAATTCACCTGCCATGCAAGAGATGCAAGAGACATGGGTTTGACTCTTAAATTGGGACAATCCCCTGGAGAGGGGAATGGCACCCACTCCAATATTCTTGCCTAAAAAATTCCATGGACAGAGGAGCTTGGTGGGCTATGGTCCATGGGGTCACAAAAAATCAGACATGACTGAGCTTGTAGTACCATATCTGAACTCGGAAGCTTAGATGCTTAGATTCTACCAAAAGAATGACCTATATNTAAAAAATTCCATGGACAGAGGAGCTTGGTGGGCTATGGTCCATGGGGTCACAAAAAATCAGACATGACTGAGCTTGTAGTACCATATCTGAACTCGGAAGCTTAGATGCTTAGATTCTACCAAAAGAATGACCTATATTTCAGGCTCTTTCCAATCTTATTACAAAATTTCCCCTGAGTATACAATGTAACGCAATTTACCCAACATCACACAGATCAAAAAAATCAGGATTAGGGTTTAAACCAAACTTTGACTATAAATCTGCACTCAGATACACAGGATATTCAAAACTAATTCACATGAGGTTATAATTGCAAAACACTCACACATGTCAATGGCAGAGAGAAACGGCATATAGATCTTCTGTCATCTATTAATATTAGAGGTTCTGGTACCAGTATTTAGTCAAAATGTTATTTATGTCAGAAAATATCTTTAAACTGAGTATTTCATTTATCCTTTGACATCTTGGTTTATTTTACCTTTCTTTTTAATTCTTAAAAAAATTATCCATCACACACATTAGGTATGTATCCATCATGAAAATATCTGAATTTTAATGTGCAGTGTATGTATATAACACACATCTCCTTCAAGATAAAATCCTATCACAATACCATTTTATTTCATGAATCCTATCTTATTGGGATTTGAACTGCTAAAAACTATTATTTTTACAAATAAAATTAAGAAATTTTGTGTTTAAGATACTCTAGTATCAGATACATCAGATACATCCTAGTATCTAAATAGGAATTCAATGGATGACTTTGCAGATTTTCGCACATTATCTCTTCTGATATCATCTATTACACATATTTTCCATCGTTAATCCCTGTGAGTCAACATCAAGTCTATCATTAAATTTGCTTTCATCTTATAGTCTCTTTTCATAGTCTGAAGGAATTATAACAGTTTATTATTTATTTTAGCAGAGATGAGACACATTTAAAGGAGAAGATATTATGATGCTACTAATTTCAAGACTTACATTTGACCTTTGGATTTCTTAATTCTGAGATATTTGACCAATGTGATATGAATTGGCTGTCTATATGGATAAAAATACATAACTTACTGTATTTAAATTTAATATTAAAATTGAACATTTAATATTAAGTACAATAAAAATTCAGTTAGTCCCTGTAGTCACATTTTAAATATTCACTAATCACACATAACTAGTGGCTACTGATGGGCAATGCAGATACAAAATACCTCACCTATCATACCAAGTCATATTGGACACCGTTAAGAACATATGAAAATCATTTGGCTTTTGCTATTTAGTTACAGATTTACTTAAGAATGAATATTAAATATAAACCTTATCTCTGCTTTCTACAGTGTACTTCAATTTTATTTTGTCTCTTGTTGTTGGACTTCTGCATACTTTTGTACAAAACTGCCATTTTGTTAAATGTATGTAAGCAGCATGGTATATATAATAAATGTGAGTGAATTTGAATCAATGTTGTCACAATATTTTAGTTAATTTCAATTCTAAGCCAGATAAGGTTTTTGTTGCTTTTTTTTTTTTTCTCAAATTTTGGCTTCCAAGGTGGCCCTAGTGGTAAACGCCCTACTTACCAATATAGGTTTGATCCCTGGGTCAGAAAGATCCCATGGAGGAGGAAATGGTAATCCACTCCAGTATTCTTGCCTAGGAAATCCCATGGACAGAGGAGCCTGGTGGGGCTACATTAGTCCATATAGTTGCAAAGAGTTGGACGCGACTGAAGCAACTTAACATACACGCATACTCGCTCGCACATTTGGTGCAAAAATTATTTTTAGGGACAGCTCAGTCAAAGCATGAACCTTGAAACAAAACTTGGACCAACTTCTGAGGTACCTGCATTGCTGACTTCCTTCCAAATATAAAAATTGTTTGGAAAGCAGTTTTTAGTTATATAAAAAAAAGTAGCTTAGTATTAATTTTTCATACTCAATAAATATTTTATTTTGAAATGATCAACTTTATTATTAGTTATAAAACAAAATAAATCTGAGTTGCAGAGAGAATTCCTAAGCTCAGAGAGATACTAGTCATATCTGTATCTGCTAAATGGGCAACCCTAGGTACACTGGTCATTTCTAACCTTAGAGACTTATATTATATATGCAATGAAATGTAAACTCCTCATTGCTCCTGTATTAATCCAGTGTGTGTCTGCAATCTTCCTTGTCTGACCTTTCCACTATGGTTTCCTGTATAGCCTTACAGATCTCACTAGGTCTCACTAGCCATCCTCTACTATGTTTTCCCTTTCAAAAACTCTTTATCACCTTGCTGGTTTTCTAAGTCCTTCATAAATTTCATTTATGCTTTTTTAGGTCACCTGTGCCATTGATTTTTTTTCCCCTTTGGAACTATTGCAGCACTTACTAGTTAAAAAATATTCATTTTACCCTATCTTATGTGATGTTTATTTTTTTATTTATTCTAAGTCCATTTTCTTTACCAGCTCTTGCGATCAGGAACATTATCCAAAAATGTTTATAAGTTGTGCCTGACAATGGTGATTTATAATTACAAAGTACTTTCAGACAGGTCTTTAAACTTTGTATTATTTGATTTTCTGAATGAACAGTACTTCCCTAGAAAAGAGCAGAAACTCATTATCTATTAGTGACTTTTTGATATGTCTTTGCTTGTTCTTTTCTGCTTTCTTGGCATTTTTCTACTTATTTTTCAGTAGAACTAATATTATTTGAGGTAGGAAGCCTACTTGGAATTTAAGTTTTCCATATTTTTGAATATATGACTATATATGTGACTACTTTAAAGATTCAGTTTGTGATGTATCTACTAAAAAGTAATAAGCCAGGGGACACCCAATGTGCACAAGAAAATAAGAGACAGTTGTGATTTTTAACACGAATATAGCATTGATTATGTCCCTACTTTTCCTAGGGCTGTGCTGTCTGATGTAGCGACCACTACCAACATGTACTTACTTGTTTTCACATTCACGTTTTTAAAAATACTCAATTCCCTAATCACACTACTTACAGTGCTCAACTGTTACCTATGTCTAGTGATCACCATGTTGGACAGCATGAAATGGATCTCTCCATCATCACAGAAAGTTCTATTAGACAGCAGTGCTCAAGGAATGTGTTTTGCAGTTCAGGGTACTCCCCTCTAGAAGGTCAGCCTTCTTAGAAACTGAAAAGCAGCAACTGAGTTTTTAAGTCAAATTTAGAAACATACACCCTATATTTGAAGGGTAATAAATGTTATGAGATTATTAAGCAAACACATTTGCAAACTGTTCTTGGAGATTAAACAGTATAGTACAAGGAACATATACGATCCATAGTGACTTTTATGTTGTACTTATTGGAAAAGTTCAACTTAGTTAAAACTCTTTTGACTACCAGTAACAGAAAGTAACTGTAACTTGTCTGAGTAAATTAGGAGCATATTAAAGATTCAAGGAGGGTTTTTTTGTTGTTGTTGTTGTTGTTTTTTAACAAACTCATGGGTGGTAATAATAACTATTGCACTTGAGAGGAACTGGAACCAGGTATTTGGAACCAGGACTGCTGTTACTGTTTCATTCTGGAGCTACATGCTCTGCTCTGCTCTCCTTCATGCATATATATATATACACACACACTGCCTTCTTTCTGCTGCCTTTGCTTCTCCACTTTTGAGATCTAAACAACCAGCCCATGATAGTAGCTATGCTTTCCCTCCCCTACATTCTCTCTCTCCTTTTTTATATATATACTTGTGTAACTGAGATTATACAGAATCCATGTATTTTCCTGCTTTACTCTGTAACAGCTTTATCATGTACATTTCTTCACAGTACACATATTAGAAGACACCATATTTAAAGGACCCAGAATATTTAGTTACTGTACACTAAAATAATTAATTTATAATTTATTTGACAAATCCCCCTTTGGGCAATATGTTTTATCCCTAATTTGCTCTTATAAATAATGATCTATATAGTATGTCGTGTTCCTCTGAGCATGTTCTTAGCACAGTGTAGTCTAGCTGTTTACTAATAGTCAGTTTCTAGCATTATGGCATACATACAGTGAGTCCAAGGACTAGATGATTTGATCATCTTTGTATCCACAATGTTTGGTGAGGAATGTGACTGTCTTTTAGCCTTAATTTTAAATTCATGACTGAAATACTTCATAAAGAGACAATAATTGCTTTAGAGATTAGTTTGAACTATAGGTATTTGACCCTAATAGAACACTATACTAATAAGAAAAAATTAAGTTATTATAATTCCATCACCTGACAAACACATTATTGGATTTATTTACCAAGTCAAGCCTAGGGAGTTTATTTTTAATTGATAATATACAAGTATTAATTGCATTCAGAGAATAGATACAACTTTATTTGGAGCTCTTAGTACATCAATCTGTTCAATAGATACATGTGGTTTGATCAATACTGTCTATGTATCCTAAAATGGAGGTAGAGGAAATTTTCAGTTATAGATCATCCTCAGTCAAACAAAGAATTTGCACCTCAGTGCTATGACTGTTTTCAGCAAAGCAACTCATGAACATTTACTTCAGGAAATTTTATATTTATACTAAAATAGCAGAAGCTTGTTTCTTATAAATAAAAATGAATTGACATGCTGTGATTACTGACATGTTGGAAGAAATCAAGTGTGTTAGGAAGGGGAAAATATTTAAAAATAGAAATAAGAACTGTTAAAGTAATTACCAGCAGGTTGACATCAACTTGACAGATTAGGTAAGATACAATATAACGTAACATCATGTCAGTCCATATCTTCACATATTTTTATCTCACAGAATTCTGGGATTTTAAGTAATCATAGAGGTAAGCTTAATCCTTCAGAAATGTTAATTTACTTCTTAGCTACATATCTGTGTTGACTATGTCAGTTAATTTTCAGACATACTCAGTTTCTTCAACATGCCTTATATACTGATTAACCCAAGACTGAGCATCTGTTTTAGCAAGAGAATTCATCCATAGTCTGAATTCATCCAAAAGTATTTACTCTTCAATAGTTGGAATTAAATGACTACATAGACACATACTTTCTGTGAATGTAAATGTCAAAATGAAACAAGACTAACCTTTTGATCCCAACCCTCAGGTGACATGTTTGATGAAAAATATACAGTCAATATTAACTCTATTATATGAGTGTGTATGTAGTATGAGGTATGAAGGAATATAAGATTTGTGCCATGCTGAGATGTGAACAAAAGAATTTTGTTCAAATTTAGCTGTGTGGAGTGAAATATGACTATCTCCACACTTATCTACATTGCGTGCAATTATTTTAGAGATGGATTGTTTCTTAAGCTGACAGTTCATGGTAAAAACAGAAGCCACCTGACCATCCCAGTGACCCAGTGTTAGTTGCTCAGTCATGCCCAACTCTGCTATCCATGGACTACAGGCCGCCAGGCAGGCTCCTCTGTCCATGGGACTTTTCCAGGCAAGGATACTGGAGTGGTTTGCCATTTCCTTCTCCAGGGGATTTTCCTGGAGACCCAGGGATTGAACCACAGGCAGATTCTTTACCAACTGAGCTATCAAGGAAGCTTCCTGTCAGTGACCTCAGGTTACTCTTAAATAGGTAAGACATATTGAATATCTGGTCACAGCTACAGTGGGTAACATGTATACGAAAGCCATGCATTAACAAAAAAGTTCATGATCTGAATAAGTAAGAGAAGGTGGGCCTCAGAGAGAAAAATGCATCAGACACAGAGAAATATAGAGGCCAAAAGAAAAAGCAGTCTCTAGAGAGAGCAATTTATCTAGCTTTATATTTTTTAAATCACCAATTTTAGGTCCTGGTTACAGGAACTCTGCCTCATTTTCTGTTTGTATTTTTCCCTGAGACATCCTATTAGATCTTTACTAAAAATCCTTCTGTTATGAGCTACCTAAAGTGGTTTTGTGATTTTTCCATCTTAAGAGATCTGGCAAACACAATGCCTTTTCATCAGGGCAAAACATGAAAAAAGAACCTAGGTTTTCATACCCCTAACCTGGGCTCTCTCCATGTTCTTGGCTAGAACTCATTTCCTCTATGATACAAAACAAAGATATTACATGAAAATTTGTGGAAAATCTCAGAATGAGACAGTATCATAAGCTTTACAATATACATATTCATAAAGACACTAGCAAAAAAGAAAACACACATACACATATATGTTTGATTCCTGATACTACTTTTGTGCCTGAAATATGCATAATACCTTAGATAAAAATTATCTAACTAAAACTGATATACTATTGCTAGACGATCAAAAATCAACTTTGTTCAAATTTTTTCAGAATACTGCACCAGAAACTGAAATGTGACTCTTATTTTTAAAGTGTTTTATGATGTTTTAATATTGAATATTGCTATCAGTTTCTCATTTTAAAACAGTAGTTCTAAAGAAGAAAGCATATTATTAAAATGAAGTAAAAAAAGGAAAGAGTCCATGTTGACTTGTGAACACAGATCATCACTGCTTATCTTTGACTGTACTGTTATGATCACATGGACCGTCTCTTCCCAGACATTTGTATATTAAAAATATGTGGATTTTTCTTAAGGTGTTTGAGCAAAATAAAACTCCATAAGAATATATATATCATACAAGTAAAAAAACTATCCTTCATACCAGTTATAGAAAAGAAAATTTTGACAGTCAAGTATCAAGCTAATAATATAGCACTCTCCCACTCCCCTAAAGTAGCTAGAATAGCAAATATTTGTATTTGTCATTGCCTCGTCAATGTTTTCATAAAAAAAACAGAACATAATTGATAAAATCAAATTTAACTTTTATTTTCTTCCCAAGTAGGAATAATTCCTTCCTTCCTTTAAAAAGATCATTATCAAAAATCTGGTATGTATTATTCTTTCCTGTCTACATTTTTATTTTTAACTAAGTAGTTCTCAAATTTTTTCCCATATAACTCATTTACTTAAAATTATTAAGGAGCTCAAAGAGTTTTACTTTATGTTGGTTATTTATATTTATCATATAGAAGTTAAAACTGAGAAAATATATTTGCTCATTTATGTTAATTAAATAAGGCCTTTACACACTATTATAAATACCATTTTTACGCAGAATGACTAAATTTTACAAAAAAAGGAAATAGTATTAGGCATAGTATTTTTTTTTACATTTTTGAAAGCATTATGTTTGTCTAAATAGAAGAAAGCAGGACTTTCATATCCACTTCTAAATTAAATTTACTGTCATAAGTGGTTTTAAATTTGCAATACAAAGAGAAAATCTGGCCTGACACAGATATGTAGGAAAAGAAGAATTTCTCAGACCTACTAATACCTTAGACCTACTAAATTTATTTCAATGGCCTTAGGGGTTTTGAAATATACCTTGAGAACCATTGCTTTAATTATATGTGTATTTATTTACAAATAATATATAAATGTATAAGTACAAATTTACTTAATTGTTACTGTGCTGTGTAAATAATTATGCAGCTGTTTTGAGGTTTATCAGGTTGACATATTGAAGAACCTAGGTTAAAATTTTAAGTCTCCTTTGTGTTAAAACCCCGGAGGCAGGCCATGCCTCATGGAAAATAGCTTTCCCCTTATCTGGTGACTCAGAGCCTCCTGATCCTTGACAAAGCCCCACTATAGTAGTGAGTGTGAGTTTTTCTATTAGTTCTTAACTGATGACTTATAACCTAGTTTTCTGGCCTTGCAAAGAGACCCCCTCTCAACGATGTATTTTCCGTCAGACTTTTCCGGGTAATTGTTCTTCTAAGGACTGGCCAACCGCCGCAGGGTGGTCAGCCAGCCGTTTCGACTTAATTACCTGCAGACCTATCCCACCAATCAAACGTCCTCACCCCACCTGCACCTGCCTATGGCCCCCTATCACATTGTTCCCAACATCCTGACCCCACTCCCACCTGCCTGTGATTTTTTCGGTATAAAAACCCTTCTCGACCAGTGTTCGGGGTTCACTCCTCCAAGGAGACTGAACCCCGGCGCGCCGGCCTAATAAATCCTCTTGCCTATTGCATCGAGTCACTGTGGTCTTTGGAGCAACAGATCCTGAGAAAAGGCCGCGAGGTCTTACAATATAGGTGTATTCATTGACATTACCTGCTTTATAATAATTCAAACACTCTAGTACTGTTGGAGAGATAGAGGGGTCAATTAAACAGAACAGGGACCCAGAAAGCAACCTATTCTGCTGTGAGAACTTGGCTGATGATTGCAGAGTGAAGGCTTCCTTAATTGGCATTTATGATAGTCAGCACTCAGGTGCTTAATAACTACATGCTTATCATTGAGAAAAAATGAAAGATGTGGGCTGTGGAAGAAATAAATCTAAAGTACATCAGGTGCTAGCGGTCAGATAACAAAACTTCTGGCAGATTAGCACCACTTGTGTCAGTGATCAGGGCCATTAGCAGATATCCAGTCTCACAGCAGTAAACAGTCTTACCTAAGCTGTAATTGCTTCAATGTCTTTTTATTTCCAGCACATTTTTTAGGGAATTTGCTTTGTAGTCATGTGAAGTAGGACAAAAATATAAAAGAGAAAGAAGCCGCTGAAGTCGTGGAACTGGAAATTTGTTTACTGACCAGTAAACTACCTACCGAAGAAAAAATTCCATATGTCAGTTCCTTCTAACCCACTTCTATTATTCTTGATGTTTCTTAATTATTACTGTGTGGACATGTAAGGCAACTCCTTCAAACTTCCATTGTATCTCATCATTTAACACACTGTATTTTCTGAAGAATTGTTCTTGTTAACCAACTAACCATAAGAATCAATTTTTTAAAATGTTCTATTAACTATGTGATTGCTCAGTAAAATAAAATTATTGTCATATCTGTCAGGTCACTGCCACCTTTTCAGTGAACAGACCAGCATGCAAGGAACTAGTATACATTTCCAGAAGCAACAATTAGAAAAACAAAACAGAACAAAAACTTGGTTCTCAATTTCCAACATTTAAAAAGCAACATATAACAAGTCATATGATGATGGCAAACATATACCACCTGGGTAAAATATTAATCTCTTGTCATCTTTTTACTTTGATACATACTTTTTAAATCCCAGTAGATTCAAAACAGCTTCATTAGGCCCTATTCTTCCCTCAACGTGACACAAAAGTGAAGGTCTAACTGTCAGTCTCCCATTCTTACCTCATTCAGAACAATTCCAGGCTTCACTAGAATAAAAATTTATATTAACTTATATTAAGAAATTCCTTAGAGAAGGAAATGGTAACCTACCCCAGTATCACTGCCAGGAAAATCCCGTGGACAGAGAAGCCGGCCAGGTTACAGTCTATGGGGTTGCAAAGAGTCAGGCAAAACTGAGTATACCCATATTAAGAAATTATACATGAACTTACAGATATGTTTACATGTTAAGAAACATGTTTTGGCTTAAAAATAAGTTAGTAAAAAAATAAAAATAACACTGATCAATATAAAGTCTGAGAACCATTTTTCATATGAATTTTTAAACCAATTGAACTTCTTCCTATAAGAGATATGAATGACAGATACTAATGCTGGCAAGCACAGGCCTATGGTTAAAACTAATAGATTCAGGTTGGTAAAAATGTATAGTCTCTAACAGTTTTATAAATAAATTGTACTATTTTATAAGTAGCACTCCTGATAAAAATAACATGCTACAGAGGTCTCTTGCCCTAAGCTGATGTAGTTGATGGAAATTCTCACAGATCATCCCTATCTCTTCCTTCTATCAAAGCTTAGATAAATAAATAACATTATTTAAAGTCCATGTTTAAACATTTATCATTATGTTTGATTGCCCAAAGATAACTGGCCAGTTGGTGAGATGGGATACGTACTGGCTTTGATAACTATTATTTTGAAAATGGATTTTGAGAAGTGCTTTGAGCAATTACTAGAATAAATTTAAGAAAATTTTTATTGTATTACATCAACTCAAATTACTTTGGGTAATAATATTTTATTTATAAGACTGAAAACTCTAGACTTAACTGGATCCTGGAGTTGGAAGGGGATCATGAGAACTCTTTCCTTCTTCTACACTTCACATCTTTGCCCTTTGTGTTTACTAGGTTCTTAATCAGGACTTCTCTTTGAGTTGGCAAAATGGTCATAGTAGCTTTAGGTTTTCAAGATATTCAATATTTTAATACTGATATTATGTCAGTCAAGAAGAAGAGGATTCTAATTGGTCCTGCTTGAGGTATCTGTCAGCTATGAATCAATCATAATTCCTAGAGGTATTTGATAACCTGATGGGTCAGCCTTGGTGATTTATGGTAACAGAGGTGAGGCAACATAATTCACCTTCTTATCTGGAGGGGAAGGTGCAGTGTCCCAAACAAAGAGAATACTCTGTCTTCAGAGCAAGGGTGAATAATGCTAAATATACAAAAACAACAGATGTACTCAGTAACTCACTGAAATTCCTTCCAAGTGTAAGAGTGAAAGCTATCATTAAATCCTCATATATTAATATGCTAAAAAGTTTATCAACTTGCAGTCACTCCTGTTAAATCCTGGATTATTCTATTTCTCTTATTTTTCTGTCTTTCATAGCAATATTATTTGTATTCTGAATGATAACAAGGTGATGATGAAAAAAATGAGCCCCAAGGATATTGTATTTGCTTCATTCATTCACTAGTGAAATAGACAAATGAGTAAACTAACACATTAATATTTCACTAAAATGTATAAAAAAGCTCTATGAAAAAGCAATAGGGTAAAATAACATAGGAAAGAATGTATCCTATTTACAGGGAAGACTGCTAATGTAAAAATGTAATGTAAAGAATGACAACAGGATGCCATAAAGTCAAGACAGTATGCATAGATTTGTGTTTCCCAACTAAATCACATCATGTTACTAAGAGAAAATGTGTAATGTTTATGTGCACACTGGGATAAACTGACAGAAGAGTCAATAGCCAGAGGCAGGCCTGCAGGCTGAAGGCATGGAAGGTTCCTCTTTACCAGCTGTAGGACTGGAGAATTACTGCAATTGAGCAACTCAGGTGTACATATCTTATTTGAATTTTTTGAGCATAAAATCAAGGAATTAGTTGAGGAATCAAGAAAAGGTTGCTAACTGAAGATACAAAATTATTTAGAAGGAGACAGAGACTAGGATTCAGAATACAGACCATTTTGTTGTAAAAGGGAAAAGAAAAGAACAGCAGATGAAGTAAAAAAGGTTTAGAGATAAAAAATCAAGTAATTTCCAAGTTATTGGGGAGTTTTGCCATCTCAGAAATCCATAGAACAATAAAACCCCTATGATTTTTATTTATCAGAGGATTTTAATAAGCTCATAACTTCTATGAGGCTCTGAAGAATTAACATAGCTAATTAACACATCAGGCTTCCCTGATAGCTCAGCTGGTAAAGAATCTGCCTGCAATGTGGGAGACCTGGGTTCAATCCCTCGGTTGGGAAGATCCCCTGGAGAAAGAAAAGGCTATTCTGGCCTGGAGAATTCCATGGACTGTGTGTGAATTAATATATAGCATTTTCTTTAGAGTTACATTTCCTTTATAGCTGTCAATGGAAGTTTTCAAGAGAAATTCAAATACATTACTATCTAGTTTGAAGTCGTTCTATTGTTTAATGTTTAATTAACAATAATTTTATAAATACAATAATTTTTATCAAGGCACCCAAATATAAGATTCTATGGTACCATAATGAATGTACCATTGTACCACTAATTCATTAAATATTCTAATTAAAGGACACTTATCCTTTAATTAAGTGTCCTTTAATAAAGGACAGTATCTGTCATATAAAAATGTATTACCTGCAAGCAAAGAAGAAAAATTTAAATAATTCCCTATACTCAAAAATTTTATTAAATAAATTTCAATTTTCTATAGAAAACATTTCAGAATTTTGTGATTTCTCAGTAATTTCATTGTTAATTAAAATTTTACACATATGAAATTATAGTTAACTGAATGCCTTGATTAATGAAATCTCAAATAAAAGAGGATTTAACTAAAATGAAAACATAAAGTTACTTAAAATTAATAAAATAATTATTTCCTGAGATACATCTTTAATAAACTTTTCCTACAGCAAGTGGTGGGTGATGATTTCTTGTTTTGTCTTAATCACTTCTAGAACATAAAACTTCATTTCATTTAAAGGAGACTGACTTTTTTATACAACTAGTATGTTGAATAAAACAGGTAGTATGCTGTCTTTTAGGTACCATTCTAACAACAATTGTTTCAATATGAATAAGANACAGCTGTCTCTTATACACATCTTGTTTTGTCTTAATCACTTCTAGAACATAAAACTTCATTTCATTTAAAGGAGACTGACTTTTTTATACAACTAGTATGTTGAATAAAACAGGTAGTATGCTGTCTTTTAGGTACCATTCTAACAACAATTGTTTCAATATGAATAAGAACAAGAAATAGCTTCTGCTCTAGAGAAAATTAGTAAAGAAAGATGAACAGTATTTTTAAGTAGAAAAATAAGATAGTTTCAGCAGGTTTTAGAGTATGCTGCTGCTGCTGCTGCTAAGTCGCTTCAGTCGTGTCCGACTCTGTGCGACCCCATAGACGGCGGCCCACCAGGCTCCCCCGTCCCTGGGATTCTCCAGGCAAGAACACTGGAGTGGGTTGCCATGTCCTTCTCCAATGCATGAAAGTGAAAAGTGAAAGTGAAGTCGCTCAGTCGTGTCCGACTCTGTGTGACCCCATGGACTGCAGCCCACCAGGCTTCTCCATCCATTGGATTTTCCAGGCAAGAGTACTATAAGGATATGAAATGGACTATGTTAGGAATAGAGGTGGGCACAAACAACTTAAATTGGCTAATTATCTCTTTATAGGGGAAGGGTACTGAAATTAACTGAATGACCAAGTATAGGATGTTGGGATGGTGTTTTATTTTTTATTTAACCTCAAATGACAACCAAAACACAAAATGTACAACCAAGGCACACAAAAAGTATTGTGATGTCATTAGATATTAAGTGGGCATTTTCATCTCTTTGTAGATGAAAAATAGGAGATGGACATGAGTCTGAGTGAACTCCGAGAGATGGTGATGAACAGGGAGGCCTGGCGTGCTGCGATTCATGGGGTCGCAAAGAGTCGACACGACTGAGCGACTGAACTGACTGAACTGAAGACAACAATTTTTTATATACTGCTTGGATGGATAGAATAATTGGAATGAAAAGAAATTTATACACTGATTTCTGCCTTGTTACCGATTCTTTGATACTTCTGGCATTCCATTGTTGACAGGCATGAGGAAAATGATACAAGAGTAAAATTTATGTTCTCTTTTCTAACCCCAAAGATCCCCAGTGAACCAACATTCAAGATCTAGTCCTCTAAGCAGTGAAAAAGCTTTGTCTCTAACTCAAGCAGACAAGTGCTCCTGGCATCTCCACAAACATAGGAAGGCTGCTGTGTGAGACAGCTTGACAAACAGAGTGGCAAAGCATCATGGCTTCTCCATGGAAGAGCCTGCAACCATATGGTTAGTCGGTAGGACAAGGATGCTGCGATGTACCAACCTGACAGCAACAGACAGATTTAGTGTAAAGCCCAAAATCAGGTTCATAGACTTACATTCCTGACATTGTGAAAGAATGACATGCTTCCATTTTGCAATGATTTTGGTGTCAAATACACTGAGTTCTGTGAACCTACTTGGGTGTAAATCCAGTCTGCAAGCTTCACACTCCCTTTATTGCTTAGAGTGATTTCTGGCTCAAATTTATTCACAGAACTTTTCATAAAAGGCTTATAGATATCTAGAATGCAGTGCACATTTTATAAAGGGTACCAGCATACTTCATTTTATATTTGTCATACTTGAAACTCACAATGGTTAAGTAATTTACAAAGGTTATATAGGTAGCAAGAATTTCACCCAGTTTTAACATGGATGGATGTTAACACTAATTTTTTTCTAATATATCACTCTAGAATAAGTTGTGTCTTTGAAACTGGGACATCTAATAAAGCAACATTGTTGGAGGTAAAGTAGACTCGAGGGTCTATGAGAGAGAGACTATGTCTACATTATCCCCAGCGTCCAAAGGCATAAAGCAGGCATCCACAATACAGTGCATGAAAAGACACTCCCTGGTGGTCTAGTGGTTAGGATTCCACGCTCTCTCACAATATAGTGCATGAATAAATGTACAAACATCTATACAAAAAGTCGAACTACTGCAATTAAAAAAAATAATAATCAACAAAGTTTTAAATCTCTTTGTGGGTTAACTATAGAGCTCATGTACCTTCCATTGTTTTTGTTTTTCACAGTTTTAATTCACACAAAATTAAATATCACAAGTTAATGGACAGAACTGAGACACTTCTTACTATTTAATTCTACATTTGCTGTCTTGCCTATACAATCCCATTGGTCCCAAATTCTCAGACACAGGTGGCATTTCCTGCTGATATATAATAAGCAGTGATAACAATGCATCAGTTGTTAGAAAATTGTATCNTTGTGTCTTTGAAACTGGGACATCTAATAAAGCAACATTGTTGGAGGTAAAGTAGACTCGAGGGTCTATGAGAGAGAGACTATGTCTACATTATCCCCAGTGTCCAAAGGCATAAAGCAGGCATCCACAATACAGTGCATGAAAAGACACTCCCTGGTGGTCTAGTGGTTAGGATTCAGCGCTCTCTCACAATATAGTGCATGAATAAATGTATAAACATCTATACAAAAAGTTGAACTACTGCAATTAAAAAAAAAAAAATCAACAAAGTTTTAAATCTCTTTGTGGGTTAACTATAGAGCTCATGTACCTTCCATTGTTTTTGTTTTTCACAGTTTTAATTCACACAAAATTAAATATCACAAGTTAATGGACAGAACTGAGACACTTCTTACTATTTAATTCTACATTTGCTGTCTTGCCTATACAATCCCATTGNCTGTGGTATTTACTACAATTCATTGCTCAGACAGTAAAGAATCCACCTGCAATAGGAGACATGGATTCAATCCCTGGGTTGGGAAGTTTCCCTAGAGCAGGACATGGCAACCCACTCCAGTATTTTCTCCTGGAGAATCCCCACGGACCGAGGAGCCTGGTGGACTGCACTCCATGGGGTAGCAAAGAGTGAGCGACTTGCACTATTGCTTAGATTACAAAAGGACCAGAAACAGCGATGAAGCTTGCAGATGGATTTGAGTCCCTGCAAGTTGAGTCCCTCCCCGCTCCACCCCATTAATTGCAATACCTTTGTCTACTCTGTGCCTGCTTTCTAGTAGGATGAGTTCTGTGTGTAGTCAGGTGATTCACATGCACCCTGAAGTCTGAGAGGCCTGAAACTCATTATATTGTACTGCTTAGGTCTCCTTTCCTTATTTTACAGAATGTAAGCCTTAAGTCTATAGTCACCTCACTTCAGTCAACTTAACTGAAATCAACACTCACACTTATCCAGCCCTCTGTAACACACTAGGTGAATTAGCCATCAGCCAGCTTCTGTGATTGCTCGACCCTGCGGGTCTCAAAGAAGGATTAGGTTTATTCCCTGATTTCCAGGTGNCTGCACTCCATGGGGTAGCAAAGAGTGAGCGACTTGCACTATTGCTTAGATTACAAAAGGACCAGAAACAGCGATGAAGCTTGCAGATGGATTTGAGTCCCTGCAAGTTGAGTCCCTCCCCGCTCCACCCCATTAATTGCAATACCTTTGTCTACTCTGTGCCTGCTTTCTAGTAGGATGAGTTCTGTGTGTAGTCAGGTGATTCACATGCACCCTGAAGTCTGAGAGGCCTGAAACTCATTATATTGTACTGCTTAGGTCTCCTTTCCTTATTTTACAGAATGTAAGCCTTAAGTCTATAGTCACCTCACTTCAGTCAACTTAACTGAAATCAACACTCACACTTATCAAGCCCTCTGTAACACACTAGGTGAATTAGCCATCAGCCAGCTTCTGTGATTGCTCGACCCTGCGGGTCTCAAAGAAGGATTAGGTTTATTCCCTGATTTCCAGGTGTTCACAGAGCATGGGAGAGGGAATCTGGCATGCACTTGACTCAGTATAAACCATTTTGAACTAAATGTGGTTGAAGTTCAGAGAAAAGAGAGGGCCCTGGGGCCAGGGCTACCATTTTGATCTTTTATTTACTATTCAGTTCTTTAGGCCAAAGTTTGGCATTCCAGATGGGCTTCCAGGGTGAGTTCCATATAGTTACAAGTTAACCAGATACTGGTTGACAATAGAGAACAGAAGTAGATCTTTCTGGGAAACTCATGACCATGGTACAAAATTTGGAATGATGTAGTGTGTGCATGCTAAGTTGCTTCAATTGTGTTTGACTCTTTGTGACCCCATAGACCGTAGCCCACCAGGTTCCTCTGTCCATGGGATTCTCCAGGTGAGAATACTGGAGTGGGTTGCTATTTCCTACTCCAGGGTATCTTTCCAACCCTGGGATCAAACTCATGTCTCATGTCTCCCTCATTGGCAGGTGGAGCCTTTTCATCTAATGCCACCTGGGAAGCCTAGAATGATGTAGATCTGGGCTCAAATCCTGAATCTGCCATTCACCAGCTATGTGATCATGAGTTTCTTAATTTTTGAACCCCATTCCNCATTGGCAGGTGGAGCCTTTTCTTCTAATGCCACCTGGGAAGCCTAGAATGATGTAGATCTGGGCTCAAATCCTGAATCTGCCATTCACCAGCTATGTGATCATGAGTTTCTTAATTTTTGAACCCCATTCCCCATATCTTTATTGGAAGCATAATACCTTCTTTTTAAGGGTCCAGTGGATGTGAGTTTGAGTGAACTCCAGGAGTTGGTGATGGACAGGGAAGCCTGGCATGCTGCAATTCATGGGGTCGCAAAGAGTCGGACACAACTGAGCAACTGAACTGAACTGAACTGAGCCTTAGAAAGAATATATGCAATTGCCATGGTAGATTGTATGGAAATGGTGATTATATTACATTATCTTGTTATTAGCTACAATAAAAAGCAGCCTGAGCTATCTCATTCCTTGAAAGCATGTTTCAAAAGTCACCTTCTCTGTAGAGCTCTGCAGGCTCCGGGCAAGCATAATTCTGTCTTCCTTGTGCTCCCATAGAACTTATTTTTGAATCTCTGTTTCAGCGTCGCATGCTGCCATTTATCTCTTTACATTTTGCTTCTCTACTGTTTCTTTATTCACTTTTACGTCAGTACTGTCAGAGAGCCTGGCAATAAATTTTGAAAGAACAAGTTTAAAAATATTTCCATTTCCTGTACTGGTTCTTTCAGTATAATTTGTATTAAACTGCAGTCTTTAAAACCTCAACCCTTTTGTTTATACTAAAATTATGTGTTATGTACATGTATCTGCTTAAACCTTGATTTTTCAATGCTGGGCGCATTCTTTAAGATCAACCTGCTATGCTTGTGTGTTTTGTATGGGATGTCAGTTGATCCTGCCCAGTAATAGTGAAAGTAAAATCTAAATTCTAAACCCAAACCACCAGCAGAACTTTACCCAGCATTCTCTGCCCACCCTCTGCACATCTGCTCAGCAGACCTCTTCTGAGCTTTGTGGGAAGGATCCTGAACTAACAGGAAACTTGGTTGTTTTTAAGTTTCAGCTGTTAACATTGTTGCAACCATTAGCACTTTCTGAGTTAATAGCTGGAAGACAAAACCCATCTTTAGCTACAGTTTTAAAATTCTTGACTGTATGCCAATAAAAATGCTCAGAGAAGAGAAATCTTCCCTAGAAAATGTCCTGTGAGCAGGAAGTTGCCCAAGAGGTAATGTGGTCAAATGTGGTCTTGATCCTAAAATGGCAGTAAAATTGTGCCAGAGGCAAGGGTAGTGTTGCTGAGGACTTAAAATAGGATTCTAGAAAAGTTTGGGTCAAATTCTCCTAAAATCATAATTTAGGCATCTCCCTCAAAACACATGCATGTGTGTGCACATGAAAACACAATAGGTAAGTGTTTGGTCCCACTAACTTGTGAGATATTCTTTGGAAATAATGATGAATAAGCACTTACAAAGTACATGCTAATGTGCTAAGTACTAGCTTTATGTTAATATTTTCATGTATTATATCATTTAGTTGCTGTCCCCAGCTAGTAGGCAGTGTTATTTTCTCTTATCGATAGAGACACAGATTGTAATCAAGTAACTAGCCAAAGGCCATATATTAACTAGCCAAAGGCCATATGACCAATGAGTGGAAATGTTAGGATCTGGACCCAGGTGAGCCTAATTTCAGAGTTCTCGGGCTTAACCACTATTCAATCACATGGGAAAGGAATATGTATTTTTAAATAGACTCCATCAAGTATCTTCAGTAAGGTTTATGATGTATTTTTCCAATACTTTTTGAAATTGCATTAATTTGTACTTTTCCCAGTAGCATATTCATATCCTAAATGTGCCTTCCTGGGCTGATTTTACAGCTTGCTCTTAATTGAGAAGCATTTTATGATTGAAAACAAACTTAATGAAAGAGCATAAAGTGTCTGTGGTTCTGAGCTTAGGCAATATGAAATATACTAGGCAGCCTCATTCTTGGAGTTTTTATTTTTATACAGACAATGATAAATAGCTTTCACATGATGACATGTAGTATAAGTTTTAAGTAAAAATGAGTTTGATAGTCTCAGGAGTGACTTTTTTGGTATTCAAATGTAACTGCTATAACTGCACTACAAAATAATATTTGCTTGCTACTACTTTTTAATCATACACATACAGCCACTGATCTAAGAACTTTACCTGTATTAACTTGTTAATTAAATCCACAAATGACTGGCTTTAGCTGTGAAATAAATTATTCTAAAGATAATGAAACACTGTTAAGAGGGTTAGAACTTTCTTATTTATTAAACAAACTACATTAGGATTTACCTGCTAAGGAAGGTAACTCATTGTTTTTCCCAGGACTAAACATTTTTACACTTTTCTTTACACCATATCGTATTATGCATGTAGAATGTACCCTAGAACATCTCAGATCACACTTTACCATCAACTTGCTTCAAATTTCAGTGACATCAGCCCTGACAAAGCACCTGATTTCAGGCCTGAAGAATTGCTTCTTTCCTGGGACTAAAATGCTGCTCTTCTCTGTCTCTCTGAGGCATGAATATCCATGGCTCAAGACACCTTATCTGGGTAGTGAAATTGCAGATGCTCTTGTTACATAAACATGACTCTGTCTTTGGAAAAGTATCATGGACGGTGCTTTGTTCACTCAGAAAATGCTACAGCCATGCCTGGATGCTGTCTTCTTAAAGCTGCCACCTATACTCACACAAGGTACATTTTCTTGAGACTTTTTGGAGTCCATTTATTAATTTCCTAAATTTACTCACATTGTTTACCTCTCTGGAGAAAGAAACAGGAAAGCCTGGTTTGCCTTCTCAGTAACAGTGGTAAGATCTTTGGTGATCACGTTTATTGCTAGTAATATTTATCCTCTCTAGATTTCAGGAAGTAATGGATATAGTCACCAACATATAATCAAAGATGCAGGAAGGCATTCTTTGCTGTTACCTATGGGAAATATGTCTAGAGCGGGGCAGACCAGTCAAGCAGTTTCTTCCCAAAGCACCTATGTCTTCCACCATCCATTGCCAGTGAGATAAAGCCTTTCNAAGCACCTGATTTCAGGCCTGAAGAATTGCTTCTTTCCTGGGACTAAAATGCTGCTCTTCTCTGTCTCTCTGAGGCATGAATATCCATGGCTCAAGACACCTTATCTGGGTAGTGAAATTGCAGATGCTCTTGTTACATAAACATGACTCTGTCTTTGGAAAAGTATCATGGACGGTGCTTTGTTCACTCAGAAAATGCTACAGCCATGCCTGGATGCTGTCTTCTTAAAGCTGCCACCTATACTCACACAAGGTACATTTTCTTGAGACTTTTTGGAGTCCATTTATTAATTTCCTAAATTTACTCACATTGTTTACCTCTCTGGAGAAAGAAACAGGAAAGCCTGGTTTGCCTTCTCAGTAACAGTGGTAAGATCTTTGGTGATCACGTTTATTGCTAGTAATATTTATCCTCTCTAGATTTCAGGAAGTAATGGATATAGTCACCAACATATAATCAAAGATGCAGGAAGGCATTCTTTGCTGTTACCTATGGGAAATATGTCTAGAGCGGGGCAGACCAGTCAAGCAGTTTCTTCCCAAAGCACCTATGTCTTCCACCATCCATTGCCAGTGAGATAAAGCCTTTCCTGTACTGAGGCATTTCCAAGCAGCATTTTGTAGAATTACCCTTTGAGTACCCTGAGAAATAGGGGTCTTTGGGGCCATTGGGAGAACACTCTGTTGGGGAGCCATTAGGGAACACTCTAATCCTCTTGAGGATTCACAGTGAATATTAATATGCTAAGGGCTCTGAGAAGTCCTGCTCTAAAAATACTTGTTGACTTTGCTGAACTTCAGTTCAGTTCAGTTGCTCAGTTGTGTCTGAGTCTTTGCGACCCCATGAACGCCAGGCCTCCCTGTGCATCGCCAACTCCTGGAGTCCACCCAAACCCATGTCCGTTGAGTCAGTGATGCCATCCAACCATCTCATCCTCTGTCGTCCCCTTCTCCTCCTGCCCTCAATCTTTCCCAGCATCAGGGTCTTTTCCAATGAGTCAGCTCTTTGCATCAGGTGGCCAAAGTATTGGAGTTTCAGCTTCAGCATCAGTCCTACCAATGAACACCCCAGACTGATCTCCTTCAGAATGGACTGGTTAGATCTCCCTGCAGTCCAAGGGACTCTCAAGAGTCTTCTCCAACACCACAGTTCAAAAGCATCAATTCTTCTGCACTCAGCTTTCTTTACAGTCCAACTCTCACATCCATACATGACTACTGTAAAAACCATAGTCTTGACTAGATGGACTTTGTTGATAAAGTAATGTCTCTGCTTTTGAATATGCCATCTAGGTTGGTCATAACTTCCCTTCCAAGGAGTAAGCATCTTTTAATTTCATGGCTGCAATCACTGTCTGCAGTGATTTTTCTGTAATTTCATTTACCTTGAATGATTTCCTTTGTCATATCTATCAACATTCCAAGAAGAATAAAATCTCTCAGAATAGAATGTTTGAAATGTTATTCTAGAGTTAAAGACTTCAGAACCTTCATAAGATTCTCCCCCCTTGGAAAAAGAAGGGCATTATAGGCCCTATTAACTATTAATTTAATGAATGCCTACAAATATAAGCCCTCTTGGCAGATGCGATCTGCAGGCATTTTCCTTACAAATAGCCATAATAGAGTACCTGTCATCTTTAATAGGATAAGGAGCCTCTATTCTCATTGGTAATAGTGTGGCCTTGTTCCTTTACACTGGGGAATATTCCCTTGCTTTTACATGTTTGTGTTAGCCTTTAGGTTCTTTCTATGGCTTTCCCTGGTGGCTCAGACAGTTAAGAATTTGCCTGCAATGCAGGAGACCCAGGTTCCACCCCTGGGTTGAGAAGACCCCCTGGAGGAGGAAATGACAATCCAGTATTCTTACCTGCAGAATCCAATGGACAGAGGAACCTGGCAGGCTGCAGTCCATAGGATTGCCAAAGAGTTAGACATGACTGAGCAACCTATACTTTCCATGCACTTGAAGAGATAGCACAGGATAATTTACCAATGACCGACAGGAGACAACTGTCCATGCATCTATAATATTTCTGCACATCTTGTGAGCAAGACACTGACTGCCCTTTCTTCCAGACTAGATTTTCAAAGACATTTGTATAGTGAACAGCTTTGATAGTAGTGATAATGCCTCCCTCTGGAGCAAAGGGCAAGCACAGTGACTCCTCAGTATAATATTATAATGTCTCTCTCCAGAGCAAAGGACAGGCAGACACACTCTTTATAAAGGGTTCACACTACCTAAGATCATGGCTCCTATTCTGCAACACAACCTGCTGTTAGTATGTTGAAGCTCAGGGAATAGACACACAGAAAATGCTGATATTCTGGCTACAGCTATTGCTGTAAGAAATGAACTTTCCCCCATCTCTGATCCAGGAGTTTAATGTCTTCTACCAGTATCCAAGAAACTGGGGCAGGCTGACTTTTTTTAGCTTGCAAATAATAACGTCTCCAGCCTTTTACAGCCCTTGACAGTAGCTGGCTTTTTCTTCCCTATGAATTGAACATGGTGGAATAATTCATGACCTTAGGTGGTCTCCCTCCCTGTTACTGTAGACACACTCTCCTATGAATGCTTCTCTAGGCCTGTTATCACATTTAGAGCTGCCCATCCCTGTTTCTGAGAACATTCAATAGAGGGCTGATGAAACGATGTGCTCTGATTATGGGCTATCAAAGAAAGCCACCATGAATCTCTTAACAGCATGGTAACATTGCATTATAATGACTATAAAATATCTTATGTTCTATCTTATTATTTGAAAGGAATTTAAAAATCCTCAATGCAAAGGAATTTACCATATTACAATAAAGAATAGATATGTGTATGTGTGTTTGTGTACTTCTGAGTTAACTTCACTAATTTCTTCCAAGAGTAGTGTAAATAAAGGAAAACTCTGGAGTTTGGATAGATAAATTGCTTCACGTGGCCAAAGGAGGATCATTTTACAATAGCATGAAAACAACAGTGATCACATTTAAGAAACTGAAAACATCCAGATTTCTTGAATGTCAACGATATTCTTCAGCTTGTAAGATACTCCTGACGACAACAACAGTCTATTTACATCTAATCTGATGTCACTTCTTCATGTTGATTTCATTGACAAAACCAGAACTCAAACTTTATGTGTTCTGTAATAATGCTTTTGATCGGTTGCTTTGAAACAAACATTTTCTGATCAAAAGGGTTTCAGGGACTTTAGAATATAACAATAATTGATTTGTGAGCAACCTAGCCTGGAATTTTAAAGAGGTTGTCTGGTAATTTGCTACAGTGATTTGAATGCTACAAATAGGGTAGTATCAACAAATTAACATTTGTTGAGTGCTCTCAGCCAGGCAGGGCTTAAAGCATTTTACATTTGCTGTTTCATTTAATCCACGTAACAACAGTATGAGGTGGGTACTGTCACTGTCCCCATTTCACAGACAGGGAACTTGAAGGCACAGGTAAGTAATGTGTCTTGCCCCAGGACATGTGTACTCAGTTGTTTCTGACTCTTTGTAGCCCCATGGACTGTAGCCCACCAACGTCCTCTGCCCATGGAATTCTCCAAGCAAGAATACTGGAGTGGGTTGCCATTTCATTCTCCAGGGAATCTTCCTGACCCAGGGCTTGAACCCATGTCTCTTGGAGTCTCCTGCATTAGCAGGTGAATTCTTTACCTCTAGTGTCATCTGGGAAAATGGCAGAACCAGAAATGGAATCAAGGTACCTGACCCCAAAGCCTGAACTCTTGTATCCTTTTCTGCCTTATAACATCAGAATTTTTTAAACTTCTAGAAAATGTGATTTTTTTTTTTCTGGACTGCTTAAGGGAAATAAACATCAATTTCCTTGTTTCTTTGTAGCTTTATCTCTAGAATATCTTCCCAGATATAATGTTTTATTTTTCATCTCTCCATAATGAATGCACTTCAGGACCATTTAAGGATGAATTACGTCCATCATCAGCCCACAGTGACTGAGAAGGGAGATAATGTGTGGCTCATTTTGAGTAGGGAGATACTCCAGTTAAGCCATTTTGAAATGTGCCATTTCAATGCATGTCAAACTCCTGACACAAGATGCATTTGAAAAATATTTTAATAATCTAGAACAAATATACAATAGACGTTGCATGTTTGTCTTACAGTCTGTATCCAGTGAAGGAGGTAAAAGTAACAATATTTTTTAAAGTTACCAGTTCTTTACTTGGGCAAGCTTTAATTTTTCATTATCAGGAGTGGTATTACCAGCCCACAAGTCACCCACAGTTGCCACAGTCCCCAGATGGGCACATTGTGACTGTGTCTAGGCTAACAATCACCTCACATCACAGTGCTTTTCTTCAAATCAGACTGGAGGCTTATCCGAGTGAATCTTCCCAAAGAGCATGGAGGTGGGCAATAGTAGGGGACTTCTGAGTGTTTTAAGGAAAAAGGAATTTAAAAAATTTTGGCTGGCTACTTAGAATGATGAGATCATTTAATGCACAGCATTTATAGATTTCTGGCCAGTCTCTCAAATTCCAAAACTATTTTTGAAAATTAGTGATAGGAAAGTTTCCTATAAAACTCTGCAATGTTAGATCTGCTCAGTATCTGATTAATGAAGACAAATGGTACAGCACAGATTTCAGTTGCAAGAACAAGATGCACTTCTGCATCCCCTGCCAACATCTTCACAAGAAAATACAGGAGTCATCATGGGCTTTACTGAACAACTTTTGTGGAGATTGGTCAGTATTTTTCTTTTTCTGTCAAAGACTGGAAGAAGCTTCTTCTTCTCAAATCTGGACTGAATCTAGAAGTCTAAGAGTAGTGAGTTGATGGTTCACAAACCTCCTTGGGAACTTCCCAGGTGTGATCTGAAACTGAAGCTCATACCCAGAAGTCAGGGAGAGAAGGAACAAAGCAGACAACTGCAGATTGGTAGGAGGCAGGCTTCATAAGGGGATTTTCTATAAGGCTTATATTGGTCAGACGCAGGACAAGTAGATTTCTGCATGTGGGCACCAGAATCTTAAAAGTCTATAATGGAATCCTCAGCTAGGTTTGGTTGCGTGCAATCTAGTCTCATCACCAGATTATTATCTCAAGGCTTCATCCTTGGGAACAGCGGTGTTTGCTTGTTTGTTTGTTTGTTTGTTTTTCTTTTGGCTGTACTTAGTGGTATGTGGAATCTTAGTTCCCCCAACCAGGGATCAAGCCCGCACTTCTGCCATGGAAGCATGGGGTCTTAACCGCTGGACCTCCAGGGAAGTCCTCTTGTGCCAGCTTCTGGGAGTGGGGGAAGCAAACAGAACACATATTCCAAGGACAGGAGAGGAGGTAGGGTACCTCCAATGGCTTGGGTCCAGTTTGCAGGTCAAACCAGCTGTCATGTCTTTTTGATGACCTCCCCCAACATAAGTAGGGTTCCATCTTCTGATTTCTGCAAGGCTTCAAATAGCTGGGCAGAAGTGGTATAATTCCTTAATGAAAAGGATTTGGATTTATCTGCATTTTAGCCCGCATTCCATGTTTTTCTAATATGGTAACTGAATGCCCAGGGATCCAGTTTTTGTCCAGATCACCTTGATAAGCGTTGCAGTCGTCTTCCGCGAGGGGCACCCTCACCCTGTGGCACCTGCCTTCACTGGCTCTGGGACCACTGCCGCTCTGACTCTGTGCAGGTCTTCACACTGCCTTCTGCATTCTCTCATTTGTTTTCTCATCTCTCGACTCTCTTCCAAATCCCATCTGTCTTTAAATGTCCTATACAAATTCTTTCTCCATAAAGTTTGTTTTGGGCTTCCCTGGTGGCTCAGATGGTCTGCCTGCCATGCGGGAGACCTGGGTTCAATCCCCGGGTTGGGAAGATCCCCTGGAGAAGGATATGGCAATCCACTCCAGTACCCTTGCCTGGAAAATTCCATGGACAGAGGAGCCTCGTAGGCTACAGTCCACGGGGTCGCAAAGAGTCGGACACGACTGAGCAACTTCACTTCACAAAGTTTGTTTTAAAAACACTGTCTTTTAAATAAATGCTTATAGTAATGAATCTTTAGCTGTGCAGAACTGGATAAGTTGCTTAATCTCTGAGCTTCAGTTTCTCCAGAGTTTAATGGGGATAAATTATAGTATTAATATCTACTTTACAGTGTGACTATGATGATTAGATTAGCACAATGCCTGACACATTGTAAACATGCAGTAAATGTTAATTTTTATTAATATTCAACAGCTAATTACATCTTCTTTCTTTGACACTTTAGATTTTTTTCTGTTTCCCACCTAGTTGAGGTTCAAAAACTACTTGTTCACTTAATTATTTTAATATAATGTCAAAGAAGTCTTTTCTCCAAATATTTTTAAGCATATTGACAAACATGAAGAGTTGCCAGTTGCCAATTTTCTTAAAAGTCAACGTCTAATAGCTTATATATAATTTAAAAATTTTAAAGTAAACATTAGGACTGTAAGGAGATCAAACTAGTCAATCTTAAAGGAGATCAACCCTGAATATTCATTGGAAGGGCTGATGCTAAAGCTCCAACACTTTGCCACTCTGAAGTGAAGAGCCAACTCACTGGAAAATACCCTCATGATGGGAAAGACTAAGGGCAAAAGGAGAAGGAGGAGGCAGAGGATGAGATGGTTAGATAGCATCACCAACTCAGTGGACATGAATTTGAGCAAAATCAGGAAGATAGTAAAGGACAGGGGAGCCTGGTGTGCTGCAGTCCATGCAGTCTCAAAGAGTTGAACATGACTTAGCAAATGAAAAATAACAACAAAATTCTTATTGCCTGAGCAAACTATATATAATTTTTATGATTTTATTTATATTTCTATACATTAAAATAATCATTTCTCTTTGCTCCTAAATTTAAATCTGTTAAATTACTTTATTTGAAAAATTCTTATCTAAAATATCTGTCATATTCCAGAACTTCTACAGATATGAGTAATTCACTATTTTAATAATTAGTTTGAGAAAAACATACAGAATTCTGAAATATTACTTTTATTGTTTACTGAAATCTGTGTACAGGAAGAAATAGCTAGTTTTTAATGCAACAATATTACAGTTTCTCTTTTATACATAATTTATTCAGAAATAAGTCTTTCATTTGAAGACAAGGGGAGTCCCCATTTTTTGTTAAATTTATTCAAGAGGTAAAGCATTAAGATCTCTAATGTTAGTTGAATTTTTCAATGTTTAGAATACAAAGTTCTGTTAATCACAGAGGAGCCACTTGGTCAATATTACTTGGATATCTTTAGAAGGTAGTTTAACTCTTCAAGTAGTTCTGATTTCTCAGTCCATTGGGTAGTCTCTTGTAATGGAAAAAAAAAACCTTTAAATGGTCAGTTGAAAGCTTCCTTCGAAATCTCTCTCAATGCCTCCCTTTGCATTTCCATTTCTGCTCCCCTAGTTTAGCTCTCACCACTTTGTGGCTACACAGCGGCCACTGCCTCTCTCTCAGTCTTCCCCATTTTAGCTTCAGCCAGACCATCCTCCACATAGTTGCCCAATTTATTGTCCAAATACTACTCTCAGCATGTACTGTGAATGGCTGGCCATAGTCATTTCTCAATACATGATGACTTCAACTTATTTCAAATCTCTCTCCACTGCCCCAAGGAAAAAGCTTAAACTCAAAACCCTGATGGTTTGTAAATATTAATATACTGTGATATAATGAAGAATATATCTGATGTTTGTCCATTCCTGGGACAAAGGTCCTAAAACCTTTGGAATCTCCTGAATGATGAAGTGTCTTTGTTAAGTTAAAGAATTGACTCACCTGGGCCTCTTGATAGTTTCAGGGTGAGGGATGGACATCAGCAGGAACAACCATGGGATTAGAGTGTTGGACCCTTAGGCCAGCCTGACCTCTGGGATTGGGGTACTTGGAGATTGAGTTCAATCATGAGGCCAATGAGTTCATCAATTGTGCCTATGTAATGAAATCCCAGTAAAAACCCTGGACACTGGGGCTCAGTGGAGCTTCCTAGTTAATGAACTCAGATGTGCCTGGAGAGTAACATGCCCTGACTCCATGAGGGGAGGGCACTGAAGTTCTGGCTTCTCTCCTGGACCTCATTTTGTGCATCTCATTTGGCTGCTCTTGGTTGTATCCAATAAAGTTGTAAGTTTAGTACTTGAGCTCTGTAAGTCATTCTAGTGAATTTTCCAAGTCGTTATATTGTTTATGGTGCTCATGCTGAGTCATGTCTGACTCTTTGCAACCTCATGGACTGTAGCCCGCCAGGCTCCTCTGTCCATGGGATTTTTTAGGCAAGAATACTGGAGTGGGTTGCCATTTCCTCCCCCAGGGGTCAAAGCCACATCTCTTGTGTCTCTTGCATTGCAGTTGGATTCTTGACCCACTGAGCCACTGGGAAAGTCTGGAACCCCCAAATTTGTAGCTAGTTGGGCAGAAGAGTGGGTGGTCTGGCGGCCTCCCAAGACTCATGTCTAGCATCTGAAGTGAAGACAGTCATGTGGAGGACTTTGCCTTTAACCTGTGGAGCCTGTGTCAGCTTTGGGTAGTCAGTGTTAGAACTGGGGTAGGGGTAGAAACAGATCTGGCAGTACTGAGAAGCTATTACGGGAAATCTGCAGAAATAGGTCAAGTCAGCAGAGCATGATTTTGTATAGCAGAGCCGTGATGGAAAGATTGATTTACTGAAAGCCTCCCCAGGACCACAGAATGATAACGCTGCATGTGTCCTCTGATCTTGATTATGTGGAACCTGTAAGGATGGCCTTATGGTAAGGAATCACGCCTGTGAGTCATTTAAAGACAAGAGGAGTTAAAATATTTTGACTAGCCTAGGGGAAGGCACTTGGAATGCCTTGTGATCTGTGGTCTTAATTCCACAAGGACCTACCAGTGGTTTATTTTGGCAGAAGATGACACACTGTCCTTTTCCACTTAGTGTCTCTGAGAAACATTTCACCTAGGCAAGACAGCCAAGCCTGGCTGATGTGTTGCCAGTGGGATAATATGTACAAGGATTTGGAATCCTCTGTTCTATGCATCACCAGTAGTGATTCTGAGAAGAATTGAACTGCTGGTGCTGGTAATAGTGGTTATGGGAGGAGTGAGGGGATTGCCTATTCATTGCTCATCAAGCTATCTGTTTCCAATTTTGGCAGTAAAACAGCAACAGGGGGAAAGGAGAGAAGCCACAGGCGCTGAGCACCTATTGCCTACCAGGCTTAGTATGAGTGTTATTACTTAAGTTAGTCTATTTCATTCTGGTCACCTCACTGAGGAAGATGTATTATCATCACCACTTTAGAGACAATCTGAGTTCCCTGAGGTCTCCCAGATAGTAAGTTAGTAAGCTGTCTGGATCCAAATTTAAACTCTACTCTCAACTCTACTGCTGAGTTTCCAGCTTTGGACCTCACCCTGGCATGCCTGAATGACATTACAGGTTCGGAAAGCATAAAACAGTTATTTTTTTTCACCCTCAGCTTGCGTGATGGTTGAGGGAGAGTGGTGGTGTGGTTTGATCAACCCTGAACTTAAGCTACGGCTTTCCAGGTTGGCTCAGTGGTAAGGAACCCACCTGCCAATACTTCCTGATCCGTGGGTCGAGAAGATCCTTTGGAGAAAGACATGGCAACCCACTGCAGTTTTCTTGCATGGAAAATCCCACGGATAGAGGAACCTGGCAGGCTAAAGTCCATGGGGTCACAAAGAGTTGGATACGATTTATCAACTAAACAGCAACTTAGGCTAAGGTAAGCACCTGAGCCAGTTTTCCCAAAGAAAATAAAAGACTGCCACTGGCAAGACAACACTGAAATCTTTTTGCAGCCTTTTCTCTGAACATTCTCACTTTTAGGCAAATTGGTGCTATTTCTGGGGCAGGCAGGAGCAAGCAATCATCACAGCCTTCTAGAGACATCCTTGATGTAGCTGCCCAGGGCCCCTTTGTTGTTTTGAGGCCACTCCTCCCTCTTCCCCAAATTACCGCTGCCTGCTTGTGAGTAGCCAGCAGTGAGTCTGCAAACAAGAGTCCTGGAGGGGGCATCCCCTGGTCCACCAGAAGACCTGCTAGCGGGCTCAACACTCGCCGAAACCATGCTGGAAGGATGAGGCCAGAGGCCTGCTCAGTGTCTATTTGTCCTTGGTAAGAGGCCCTTCCTGTGTGGTTGGCCTGGGATCCAGCACTGAAGGGCCCGGAGTAGAGTGTCCGGTCCCCTGGAGGCAGGAGGCTCATAGGAGTTGGATAAGACACACTGGTCTTCGTGGTGTCACTTGGCTGCCAGCAGGGTGGGCCACCTAGGACTACACCCTGTGGGGCTCTAAATGGGCAACCTCGGAAAACAAAGGGGCTAGCTTTGTGGTCGCTAACCTAACCTAAGGTGGTGCCTGGTGGAAGAGATGGGGGCAGGATCTATGTTGTCTGTCAAAGTTTTTGATTTCTGTGCGTGTGTGTCTACACGCACAGAAATCTCTTGATTTCTGTGCGTGTAGACAGTGTGTGATCTCCATAGACTCCTGTTATAATGAAGGCACATGATTTGACCTTTAACGTGATTGGTACACCTATGGAAAGTCCCTCCTAAAACCCTCCTGTTTGTCTATATAAGCTGGGAGTTTGCAACAATAAACC
>SJYW01005245.1:509835-542674 GCA_006410735.1 Raphicerus campestris
AGCCAGCTCTTATGGTTGGATGGGGAGTCCCCCCTCTCAGCTGCTAAATCAGATTTTTAAAAATATAATTTTATGTATTTAATTTTTGGCTGTGCAGGGTCTTTGTTGCTGCTGGGTTTTTCTCTAGTTGCGGCCAGCAGGGGCAACTCTCTCGTGGTGCATGGGCTTTTCATGGTGCTGGCTTGTCTTGTTGGTAGAGCATGGGCTCTCGGGCACGTGGGCTTCACTAGCTGTGACTCATGGGCTTCGTTGCTCCAAGGCATGTGGGATCTTCCTGGATCAGGGATTGAACCTGTGTCTCCTGCACTGGTAGGCAGATTCTTTGCCATTGAGTCACCAGGGAAGCCCCAAACAAGGTTGAGAGAGTGCAACGAGCTCTGGCTGAGTTCTAATCCTGAAACTTGCACACACTAGTCCTGTGATCTTGAGCTAAAACTGAGCTTCTCTCTGCTTCATTATCCTTCTCTGAGGATTTCATTCAATCTTTTAACAAATATTTATGGAACATCTATTTTGTGGCAGGCATTGTTCTAAGAACTGGGAAGATAGCAGTGAATAAAATGGGTCTCCAACTTTGTGGAGTTTAGATTCTCTTGGAGGGATATAAATACTAAAGCAAATGAGTAGAAGGTAAAATATGCTGGTGATAAAGGTTATGGAGCAAAATAAAGCAGGGGAAGGGAGTAGTTGGGATGGGCAATTACAAATTTAAAATATGTGGGTCATGGAAGAGCTCACTGAAAAGGAGGCAGCTGAGGAAAGGCTTGAGGGAGGTGTGAGAATGAGCCACATGGATATCCGGTATCTGAGGAAGAGCATTTGGGTGGAGGCCTTGAAATGGGAGATTACCTGCCATTGTTGAGGAGTAGCAAGAAGTCCAGCCCCTGCCCCTCCACCTCCCCAAGCCCCCAGTGCTTTGTTAGAGCAGCTCAAATAGACTACAGTTCTGGTAGGAGGATAAAGCGGTTCTGGTGGCAAAAGGAAGGGATTTTCCTCTCTTGCTTTGTATTTTTGTGAGCCTGGCATGTGACTGCAGAAACATGGTGTCAGTCAGGCTCAGATATTGCTTGTTCTTTTGCTTTATATAGCAAGCAGTTACGCGGTTGCTATTCCCGTACATGTTGAAAATAGGATCTCAAACTGTCTTTATGATGTAACCACTTGGAGCAGCACACTGCCCTGCAAGCCCCCTGCTTCACCTGTTCTCAGCGCCCGCAGGTAGAAACACAGCCCAATCAGAGCTGCCAAGGAAGATCCGAACACAAAGCTTCTGCTTGTGTGGGTGATCATCCTAATAGCTGCACCTTAAAATATTATCTTTCTAGGATTTTATGTTAAAATTTCTATGATGGGGGAGTTCTCTAGTCATTCAGTGGTTAGGACACCAAACTTCCACTGCAGGGGGCATGGGTTCCAGTCCTGGTTGGGGAACTAAGATCCTGCAAGCCATATGGCAGCCCCCCCCCCCAAAAAAATTCTGTAATTGAAAAGAGTAAAATGCTGGAGGAGGAGGAGTGGCACAAAAAATTTATGGCAGGAGACCTTCTAGGAAGACCTAGGGAATGGCATACATAGGAAATGAAAACAAGGAAAACTATCTTGAAAAACATAGGACTCTTTTAAGTTACAGGATAAATGGGACCTTAACATATTTCAGTTTATAAAAATGACTTCCTGTACTTTTGCTGACTTGCACTTATTTCTAACTTAGAAAATCCCTCCTTGACTCCAAGATGTTAATGTTGGTATTTAGTGAGAATGAACACTTATAAGAAATTCCATTCTAAGCACTTAAATATATTAATTCATTTAATCCTTATAATAGTCCAATGCCCTTTGTCATAACCTACAACAGGTCTGACCTATAAAAACAAATAAAAATACCAGAATAAAGTGCTGGTTACCAGAGGACTATTGGTAGGAGTATAAGACTGATAGTGTTTAAGGGTACCAACTTGTAATGAGTAATTATAAGTAACTGAAATCTAATGTACAGTATAATATAGATGATAATACTATAAGTATGTAATGTGATAAATATCACCTTAAATTTACACACTGTTACCTGTCAAACTTATCCAATAAAAAGAAACATTAGAAACCCTTTAGTAGGTTTGACTCTCAGCTCTGTCACTTGCTAATTAGGAAACTCTGTGAGACTCAACATTCTACTATGTAAAATATGAGTAATAATGACTCAGTTCACAAGAATGTTGTGAAATTAACTTGATGTAGTGTGTGAAATATGCACATAACAGTGCATGACACAGTGAGCTCTCCATTAACATTACTCCTATTACTGGTGACAAATGGTTTTTTTGTACACCTTGAGGTGAGAGGTTATAGATGTTCTACAGCAAAGAGGCCACAGAATTAAAATCTCTTATAGCCTTTAATAGGCTATTATTAGACAGTAGCTTTCAGCTTCAAAAACCACAATTTCCCCTATCCATATATTAGAAAGTTTTGGGGTTTATGCTAACCTTCAGGGCACTGGAGAACTCTTTCTCAGTTCAGTTCAGTCGCTCAGTTGTGTCTGACTCTTTGTGACCCCATGAATCCTAGCACGCCAGGCCTCCCTGTCCATCACCAACTCCCGGAGTTCACTCAGACTCATGTCCATTGCTTCCGTGATGCCATCCAGCCATCTCATCTTCTGTCATCCCCTTCTTTTCCTGCCCCCAATCCTTCCCAGCATCAGAGTCTTTTCCAATGAGTCAACACTTCGCATGAGGTGGCCAAAGTACTGGAGTTTCAGCTTTAGCATCATTCCTTCCAAAGAAATCCCAGGGCTGATCTCCTTCAGAATGGACTGGTTGGATCTCCTTGCAATCCAAGGGACTCTCAAGAGTCTTCTCCAACACCACAGTTCAAAAGCATCAATTCTTCAGTGCTCAGCCTTCTTCACAGTCCAACTCTCACATCCATACATGACCACTGGAAAAACCATAGCCTTGACTAGACGGACCTTAGTCAGCAAAGTAATGTTTCTGCTTTTGAATATACTGTCTAGATTGGTCATAACTTTTCTTCCAAGGAGTAAACGTCTTTAATTTCATGGCTGCAATCACCATCTACAGTGATTTTGGAGCCCCCCCAAATAAAGTCTGACACTGTTTCCACTGTTTCGCCATCTATTTCCCATGAAGTGATGGGACCAGATGCCATGATCTTCGTTTTTTGAATGTTGAGCTTTAAGCCAGCTTTTTCACTCTCCTCTTTCACTTTCATCAAGAGGCTTTTTAGTTCCTCTTCACTTTCTGCCATAAGGGTGNGGCTTCTCCATCCATTGGATTTTCCAGGCAAGAGTACTATAAGGATATGAAATGGACTATGTTAGGAATAGAGGTGGGCACAAACAACTTAAATTGGCTAATTATCTCTTTATAGGGGAAGGGTACTGAAATTAACTGAATGACCAAGTATAGGATGTTGGGATGGTGTTTTATTTTTTATTTAACCTCAAATGACAACCAAAACACAAAATGTACAACCAAGGCACACAAAAAGTATTGTGATGTCATTAGATATTAAGTGGGCATTTTCATCTCTTTGTAGATGAAAAATAGGAGATGGACGTGAGTCTGAGTGAACTCCGAGAGATGGTGATGAACAGGGAGGCCTGGTGTGCTGCGATTCATGGGGTCGCAAAGAGTCGACACGACTGAGCGACTGAATTGACTGAACTGAAGACAACAATTTTTTATATACTGCTTGGATGGATAGAATAATTGGAATGAAAAGAAATTTATACACTGATTTCTGCCTTGTTACCGATTCTTTGATACTTCTGGCATTCCATTGTTGACAGGCATGAGGAAAATGATACAAGAGTAAAATTTATGTTCTCTTTTCTAACCCCAAAGATCCCCAGTGAACCAACATTCAAGATCTAGTCCTCTAAGCAGTGAAAAAGCTTTGTCTCTAACTCAAGCAGACAAGTGCTCCTGGCATCTCCACAAACATAGGAAGGCTGCTGTATGAGACAGCTTGACAAACAGAGTGGCAAAGCATCATGGCTTCTCCATGGAAGAACCTGCAACCATATGGTTGGTCGGTAGGACAAGGATGCTGCGATGTACCAACCTGACAGCAACAGACAGATTTAGTGTAAAGCCCAAAATCAGGTTCATAGACTTACATTCCTGACATCGTGAAAGAATGACATGCTTCCATTATGCAATGATTTTGGCGTCAAATACATTGAGTTCTGTGAACCTACTTGGGTGTAAATCCAGTCTGCAAGCTTCACACTCCCTTTATTGCTTAGATTGATTTCTGGCTCAAATTTATTCACAGAACTTTTCATAAAAGGCTTATAGATATCTAGAATGCAGTGCACATTTTATAAAGGGTACCAGCATACTTCATTTTATATTTGTCATACTTGAAACTCACAATGGTTAAGTAATTTACAAAGGTTATATAGGTAGCAAGAATTTCACCCAGTTTTAACATGGATGGATGTTAACACTAATTTTTTTCTAATATATCACTCTAGAATAAGTTGTGTCTTTGAAACTGGGACATCTAATAAAGCAACATTGTTGGAGGTAAAGTAGACTCGAGGGTCTATGAGAGAGAGACTATGTCTACATTATCCCCAGCGTCCAAAGGCATAAAGCAGGCATCCACAATACAGTGCATGAAAAGACACTCCCTGGTGGTCTAGTGGTTAGGATTCCACGCTCTCTCACAATATAGTGCATGAATAAATGTACAAACATCTATACAAAAAGTCGAACTACTGCAATTAAAAAAAATAATAATCAACAAAGTTTTAAATCTCTTTGTGGGTTAACTATAGAGCTCATGTACCTTCCATTGTTTTTGTTTTTCACAGTTTTAATTCACACAAAATTAAATATCACAAGTTAATGGACAGAACTGAGACACTTCTTACTATTTAATTCTACATTTGCTGTCTTGCCTATACAATCCCATTGGTCCCAAATTCTCAGACACAGGTGGCATTTCCTGCTGATATATAATAAGCAGTGATAACAATGCATCAGTTGTTAGAAAATTGTATCAGACATACGTTAGAACCACTTAACAATGGAAATGCTGAAGGGACAACCATAGACGTAAATGATAAAAAGGACTGACACCAAAAGAAAGTGGATGCATCCCCACATCCCAAACCACCAAGGATCTCCAAAGCATCCAGGCAGGAGCTTAATGGGGCTCAGTTCACATTTACAATTAAGAACAACTGTTTTCAGTTGTTCATTATGCTAACGAGCCTTAGCATAATGATTAGTTAGGCACAGTAAACACAGAATATAAAACTGGGTTAGGAAGGAAGACATTGAAGGGAGTATGTTCTATTCCAAGCAACAAGAACATTCACCTGTCTGGAGTGAATACTGTACTAAATGTGTGTACCTAAAATATTAAAAACACTGATACAGTTTAAGACAATTTTCCTGGACTTATGTGCTACTCAATCTTTATTTTTGTCAATCTTTGAATATACATAAACTAGGGGAAATCTCATAAGTTAAAAGATTTTGAAAGCAATTAACCAGCCACAAATTCTGAAGATAATTTTTGATAGCAATTGCTGTTTCCTCTTTTTTTCCCCACACACATCTTAGAAAACTAACAAATATTTCAAACTAAAAACGCAATCTTTTGTCTTTGCAGATATCACACATTGCTACTCTACCCCTACAACTACTACTAATACTAGTGACTACAAGAGTAATATTCAGTTCAATGCCAACCATGTTACATTATCAGTTAGTCCTTATATAATTCTGTAAAATATATATTATTATTCCTCATTACACATATGAGGATACTGAGTTTCTAGAGTTTAAGCAACTTTCTTAGTAACTTGGCTGAGCTAGAATCTAAAGCCTTTTCTGTCTAATGGCAAAGGACTCACTCCAGTCCCTATGCTTCATTGCTTTGCACACTCTTGGTGGTGGAATTGGAGAAGGCAATGGCACCCCACTCCAGTACTCTTGCCTGGAAAATCCCATGGATGGGGGAGCCTGGTGGGCTGCAGTCCACGGTGTCGCTAAGAGTCAGACACGACTGAACGACTTCACTTTCACTTTTCACGTTCATGCATTGGAGAAGGAAATGGCAACCCACTCCAGTATTCTTGCCTGGAGAATCCCAGGGACAGAGGAGCTTGGTGGGCTGCCATCTCTGGGGTCGCACAGAGTCAGACACGACTGAAGCGACTTAGCAGCAGCAGCAGCAGCAGCTGATGGAATATAAACAATTTCTTTGTGGAGGCTTTTGAAATGGCATAGTTCTATAACTCATAACTAGTTTTATTTCTCAGAAACAAATTATTTTCAGAATATTGTTGCTATATGATCACAACTTTAAGGTATGGGAACATCAGTAGTGAAATAGGAAAATATACAGATTAAAGGCAACTGCAGCAACCAAAGCCTCTGAGCCAAAGAACTTTGTCTACTCTTGTGTTTACTTTCTGTTTTTCCTATATACTCCACATCCAGCAAGTTGTGCAGGTTTTCATTACAAAATATAACAAATCCAATGGATGCTCACCCCTCCTCCCTTATATCCCTAGTAAAGCTGACACCATCCTTCGCTGAACTATTACAAAGTCATCTCAGTTTGGCTCTCTTTTTGCCACATATCCATTCTCCAACCTCATCCTAAGGATCTCACCTACATAGAAGTCATGATGTTTCTTTTCAAACATAATGATCATTTCACCCCCTAGACAAAATCACCAATGGTTTCTCATCACAATTTGCCTTTTCTATTCAATTTTTAACAACCTTAAATTTATATGGGATGACCAACAAAACATTACAAAGTGCTCAATACTAAGATAATATTTTCCTAAACTATTTTGGAATAAGTTGCCAACCTCATGCCTGCTCTATTACACCTGAAGATTCAGTGTGCATTTTCCACACAGAAAAGGGCCTTGTAACCCAAGTACAATCATCAATTTCAGGAACTTAACTGACCTTGACATTACTACAATCTAATCCACAGACCTCATTCAAGTGCCACCAATTGTCTAAATAATGTATTTTATAGCGCACAGATTCAGGTCAGGAAAATGAATTGCATTTGTCATGTCTCATATCTCCTTCAGTTTACTGTAGTTCCTCAATTTTTTCTTGACTTTCATGTCCTCAGCACTCTTGAACACTGAAGTTATTTGGTAAATGTCCCTTTATTGAGGGATGAATTATTCTCTTTATTTTCAGAGTATGCTTATTTGGGAGGGATAGTATAGAAGTGTGGAAAAGGCAATGGCACCCAACTCCAGTACTCTAGCTTAGGAAACCCATGGATGGAGGGAGCCTGGGGGGCTGCAGTCCATGGAGTCACTAAGAGTCGGACACGACTGAGCGACTTCACTTTTCACTCTCATGCATTGGAGAAGGAAATAGCAACCCACTCCAGTGTTCTTGCCTGGAGAATCCCAGGGATGGGGGAGCCTGGTGGGCTGCTGTCTATGGGGTCACCCAGAGTCAGACACAACTGAAGCGACTTAGCAGCAGCAGTATAGAAGTGACAACGCGTGATTACTATTTCCTATCCAATACCATACAATTTTGATTTGTCCCATTATCAATGATGTCACTTTGATTATTTTATTAACTTCAAGGAAATTTATTCTTTTTTCAGTTATTAAGGATTTTATGGGAAGATACTTTGAAGCTATTTAAATGTGTCATCTCTCATCAGATTTTGATTTATCCCTTTTATATATAGCTATATGAGTTCACAACTTCCTATTTATTCAATGAGCTATAGGGTATAAATATCATTTACTTGGTACTTAATTGCAACATAGTTGGCCAACAGCAGCCCTTTCAAGGATGCTTCTGTGTCATTTTGAAATGTCATCATTATTCTTTGACCATTTCTTTGCTTTCTGGCACAGTACATTATTTTGGATTTATCTTGTATTTTCTCTAAGTTCTAGAACCAACCATTTCTCCAATGAGTCCTAGTTTCTTTTGGTGGATAATGGTATTTAGAAGCTAATATCTAGATGCTAGCTATGATCACTGGTATTGAGGTACTGTTGCTCACAGGTATTCTCAGTGGAAAGAAATAGAAAATATATGTATACAGATATTTTTATGGACACACACAAATACATACATATATAGCATATCTACCTACTACATATACACACATAGAACCATGCATCATACCTATATCTCTAATTCTAGTAAACAGATCTGATTCTAATTATCCTTAATATTTCTACTTATTTTATCAAGTCCCACAGTTTTAACAACTCTGCCTTCACCCTCAGTACCACTTTTAGGCTCTGGCATCCCTTACTGTGCCATTGGTCCATATGGAAACTCTCCCTTATTACTTTGGATTCCTCATCACATTATCAGTCCCTCAGCCCACACACGTGGGACTCCAATGCCGCATGTTATTCAGTAATCCTAACAGGACATTCTCTTGACCTGTGCTCATCTACCTGTGCCTACCTCACTGTGTCCCACCTAATGGTTTTAGGACTAAAATGTTCAAGAACCAAAAAAGAGGATGAAAAAGGGCTTCCAACAGCGACTTGAATAAAGAACAATATTCTTACTTGGACCTACAAAGTCCTCCATATCCCAAACAATATGTAACTTCCAACATTGTCTCTTATCTTTCTTCTCACTAACTTCAAAGCACTTGTTCTTTGAACACAGCAAGGAGAGTTTTGCCTCAGACTTTTGCAACTATTATTTTCTGTACCTAGGACACATTTCCCAAGATNTTTAGGACTAAAATGTTCAAGAAGCAAAAAAGAGGATGAAAAAGGGCTTCCAACGGCGACTTGAATAAAGAACAATACTCTTACTTGGACCTACAAAGTCCTCCATATCCCAAACAATATGTAACTTCCAACATTGTCTCTTATCTTTCTTCTCACTCTAACTTCAAAGCACTTGTTCTTTGAACACAGCAAGGAGAGTTTTGCCTCAGACTTTTGCAACTGTTATTTTCTGTACCTAGGACACATTTCCCAAGGTTCCTTTCAGTTTCAATCTGATCCCACCCACACTCACATTCCATTAGCCTAACTTGATTTATTTGAATTATACTTTTCACTTTCTTATATTTATTAAATATATATTATACATTACTAATTTACTTATCATCTGTTTCACTGAACTGAAATGTAAGCTCCAAAAGGCCAAGGATTTTGTTTGCTTCATTCAGTGTTTGTTTTCTCAGTACCTAAAAGAGCTTTGGTACAAAATCTGCTCTTCTTCAATACATTATTTAAATAAATAAGTGATAGATGGGAACTCAGTCTTTGGCTCTGTCCTTTGCATCTTTGAACCCTGTCTTGTGCCTATGTTTATCCATTTCATTTTTCTTTTTTTGGCTCATTTTTCTATTAATTTATAACAGCTAGTTCTCTGTCCTGCCTTTACATCTATATCTGCTCAGGACTACTTGGCTGACGTGAGTTACTAGGCTTCAGATTCCAGAAATACCTACATGGTCTATCCTTGGACAGCCTAACCTCATTTTCATCCTCACGGAGTTAATGAGCTCAAATATTGTATTTGTCCTGGAACAGATAATACCAGAACATTTCCATGTGTGTCTTCATTCATTTTCTTTCTAATATTCTTTCTTTTATTCCAGTCTTTTGTTTAGGAACTTGCCATTTCATTTAAACATTATACTTAAGTATTTGTCCAAAACAGAAAGATTGAAATATGTCAAAAGTCATAGTATACTTAGGCTAAGCATGACATTTTTCTCCTCTCATATCATCACTTCAGCATCAAATTAAAGCCCAAACAATGAGTTAGCGTTTACTAAACTGTCATTACAACTGCTATGAGGAAATGCTCTTTATTCAATTCTGATGTCTCTCTCTACAGGAGCACACTTTTCCCAAGTAGTATTTGTGGTAAAGAATCTACCTGTCAATGCAGGAGACTCAAGAGACACAGGTTCAATCTCTGGGTCAGGATAATCTCTTGGAGGAGGAAATGGCAACCTGCTCCAGTATTCTTGCCTGGAGAATCTCATGGACAGAGGAGCCTGGTGGGCTACAGTCCATGGGGTTGCAGAGTTGGACACGACTTAGCCACTAAACAACAACAACAAGAAGACATCAGTGTAGCTCCTGGCCTCCTTTCTGCCTTTGTTCTTTCCTCCCAAGAGACCATGACTGCATGGGTGCTATATGGGTACTATATTTGGGAAAAGTAAATGAATTATGCTTGGCTCAGCTCTTTACTTCTTATGGGAATCTGTGAATAATCCTGGAGAAGGAAGGTTTTCCATGACAAAGATTTTCCAGCTCTTAGATGAATAGGTTTGCCTAATTATAAGGGTCAATGTTAAGAAACCTATTCCTACTAACTAATAAAGGTGATATTCTGGCCTTTTTACATTACTCCTTCATATATTTCATATCATTTAGACCCAAAGGTGTGAACTTGGTACTGATAGTCTTTATAAATTTCATCTTGTCCTACTAGAATTTCCTCCATTCAGTTTCTTAGAGTACCAGTGAATTTCCCCCCATTCTGCTTCTTAGAATACCAGTTAGGTGATATGTTAAGAGTATAAAATTATTTAGCTTAGAAGATTTCTACTATACAAACAACTTAGTCATTTCTTGGTGTATGGTTTTTTATTTTAGTGTGTGTGTCATGATTTTGCAACTATATTATTTTTGCCAGATATTACTGACATACTAGTTTGTGTTTTGAGTTCCTTGTTTTGAAACAAGGGATCAATCAAAGACAGAGGCATTTTTCTTTCCTCAATACCACAAAGTTGGCTAGGTGTTGGTTTCATGAGCATGGAAGTCCTTGCTTCAAAGTGTTATTAATGCTTTTTTTTCTTTTAACATTAAAGATAAAAGTTATTAGATACAGCTGGTGAGTGACAAGGAGCTGATACTATAGAAGAAGGCTTACACGTCCAGTCTTGAGAAGGAGAAAGGAAATTTTGCTACTACCAGGAAGAGGATGAAGGTGGAGAAATTTTACCACATGGCATACATTTTTCCCCTCTCCATCTTGAAAATAGGATCAGGGAGGCATGCAAAGGGGGTATTTTGAAGGTTAATCACTATGTTCACACTTGACCTGCCGTTTATGAGTCTACCCAGGCAACAGTGCTCAAAAGAAGATGGAGGACAAAATTTCACAGCAGTATAGCAACCAGATGAAGCATTGAGTTGGCCAGAAATTTCCTTCTAGTTTTTCTATAAGACATTTCAGAAAAACCATATGAACATTTTAGCCAATCCAATATTTAAACCATAGGCTGCTAGAACCAAAATACTCTCTCATTTTATGAATATCATGCAAATTCCTTGAATATTTAAATAATCTCCAGGATTGGACAGAACTTCACAAAAATAACTAAGATGGAACTGCTTACTATACTGTTTTACAAAATAGCTGATATCGAATTTGACCTAAAACAAATAAAGTGCAATAGCATTTCTTTCACCAAAATGTTGTACAGCAANTTCTTAGAGTACCAGTGAATTTCCCCCCATTCTGCTTCTTAGAATACCAGTTAGGTGATATGTTAAGAGTATAAAATTATTTAGCTTAGAAGATTTCTACTATACAAACAACTTAGTCATTTCTTGGTGTATGGTTTTTTATTTTAGTGTGTGTGTCATGATTTTGCAACTATATTATTTTTGCCAGATATTACTGACATACTAGTTTGTGTTTTGAGTTCCTTGTTTTGAAACAAGGGATCAATCAAAGACAGAGGCATTTTTCTTTCCTCAATACCACAAAGTTGGCTAGGTGTTGGTTTCATGAGCATGGAAGTCCTTGCTTCAAAGTGTTATTAATGCTTTTTTTTCTTTTAACATTAAAGATAAAAGTTATTAGATACAGCTGGTGAGTGACAAGGAGCTGATACTATAGAAGAAGGCTTACACGTCCAGTCTTGAGAAGGAGAAAGGAAATTTTGCTACTACCAGGAAGAGGATGAAGGTGGAGAAATTTTACCACATGGCATACATTTTTCCCCTCTCCATCTTGAAAATAGGATCAGGGAGGCATGCAAAGGGGGTATTTTGAAGGTTAATCACTATGTTCACACTTGACCTGCCGTTTATGAGTCTACCCAGGCAACAGTGCTCAAAAGAAGATGGAGGACAAAATTTCACAGCAGTATAGCAACCAGATGAAGCATTGAGTTGGCCAGAAAGTTCCTTCTAGTTTTTCTATAAGACATTTCAGAAAAACCATATGAACATTTTAGCCAATCAAATATTTAAACCATAGGCTGCTAGAACCAAAATACTCTCTCATTTTATGAATATCATGCAAATTCCTTGAATATTTAAATAATCTCCAGGATTGGACAGAACTTCACAAAAATAACTAAGATGGAACTGCTTACTATACTGTTTTACAAAATAGCTGATATCGAATTTGACCTAAAACAAATAAAGTGCAATAGCATTTCTTTCACCAAAATGTTGTACAGCAAATTCACACCATTACTTTAACTTCTTTTTCTTTTTGTTCATAGTTACTTTTCTTTTATTTTGAGGTTAAATTTAAATATGATGAAGTACATAAGCATTTATAATCCATATTGCTATCACAGAATATTAGATAATAGAAAGTTAATATCACCTCATGTTTATTCCCCAGAGGTACAACTGTTCTATTTTTTTTGGTCACAAAAGATTGGTTCTACTTGTTCTAGAATATAATATAAATGAAAAAATATAGCGTGAAATCTCTTACATAAAGCGTCTCTCACTCAGAATGAAAGTGGGAGTGAAGTTGCTCAGTCGTGTCCAGCTCTTTGCAACCCTATGGAACTGCCAGGCTCTTCCATCCCTGGGGTTTTCCAGGCAAGAATACTGGAGTGGGTTGACATTTTCTTTACCAGGGGATCTTCCTGACCCAGGGATTGAGTTCAGATCTCTCACATTGCAGGCAAACTCTTTACCCTCTGAGCCACCAGAGAATCCCACTCAGAATACTGTTTTGTAATTCATCCATATGGCTTCACGGATAAAAGTTTCATTATTTTGTGTTACTTGGTAGTATTTCATGTGAATATGCTATCATTTGCTTTGCATTCTCTCATTGATGGACACTTAGTTGGCTTCCAGATTTTAGTGATCATAAATAAACAATGTAAACATTCTGACACATATTTATTTGGAAATATAAGCTTAAAAAAAAAAAAAGAAGTAAATACCTAAAATCAGGCTTGCTTAGTCATCAGGAAGATATATTATAGTGAGTATAAGCCCTGACATTTGGGTTTTCTCTTTTTGTGATGCAAATGCCTGACAAGCTTTGATTGCTCCCTTCAATACTGGCTATCTCTGATAAACACATTGCCAGCCACAGGGCTGAATCCCAGGCTGCCTTTCCCAACTAAGGCTTCTTTGTTTTCAAAAAACCATTTGGGCCACCTTTTTTCCCTCTCTTTCCAGGTTTTACATTTCTGCTCTTATGTTTTAAATTCATCAATAATGATTGAGCCCTCAAAACTCTAGGTCCCACCATCAAGCCCAATAAAGGCAAAACCCCAGACCTGTGTTCTGTCTTCACTCACTCTACACGTGACCTTGCTGTGCAGCCCAGGAGAGCCGTAAGCTTTCTAGGACTTGTAAGTAATAAACCATTTTACCCACAAAGTTTCTTAATGTTTACTTGCAGTCATAATAAGAATCACAAGGGCAGGTCCATCCACAACATTATTTATCAATATGCTAAAACCAGCACAAAACATTTATGTTTTATGTAATAAGAAAACATTTTTCCAAAGAGGCTCCACCATTCCACACTCCACCAACAATGTATGAAACTTCTGGTTCTGGTTGATCTATATCTCAATTACCACATTGGTATTATCAGTCTTTTACTTGTAGCCATTGCGGTGAGTACTTTCAGTATTTTTAAAATTTGAATTTAATAAAAGCTAAATTAAAATAATCAAAAATTTATAATAAAGGCTAATCAGTTTCTGTGAAGGAAAGGAATATATCTGTCTTGCTTACCCTTTACACTAGTGTTTAGAGAATCCCTTGATGGAATAAAGGTACCATTAACATTTGTTGAGCAAAGCAATTATCTGAACTATTTGAAATGTTCTTTCATGTCTTTGCACTAAATTTGCTGACATAAATTGACTGACACAGTCCTTTTACTTCTAGCCTCTAAGTATTTATCACCAAATAACAGTGTCAGTTAAAATTCATATCACTCATTCCCCAAAATATCAGTTTGTGCTTATTGCAGTCCCTTTGCAATTTGTCCCTTCAACCATACTTGAACTGTCAAAATCTCACTTGTCCCTAACTACTAGAGTCAACATAGTCTCAACTACTGCCATCCCACTACATGTCTATTTATATTTTTAATATTCATGCCTCCATGGTTTTAAACATTTCCTTTATGTAGAATGTACTTGCCCTTAACCATCTTGTATCTGTCACACCAAGAATCCATGCATATATATATTTTTTTTTTCTGGATAGAGAGAAGTAAAGGAAGGATATATCACATCTGCAAATCTAGCTGTTTAAAACTGAGAGGCAAGTATAAAAATGTCTGAGAGAAGGCACAAGCCACAAAAGGCACATGAAATAAAAAATGACTCAACAATTTCCCAAGGTATATGTGGGGAAAACTAGAGGCCCTTTAGATTTCCACTACAAAACATCATGTGAAATGTTAGGGTGATTAAAATTCAAGCTGGAATCAAGATTGCTGAGAGAAATATCAACAGCCTCAGATATGGAGATGATACCACCCTAATGGCAGAAAATGATGAGGAATCAAAGAGTCTCTTGATGAAAGTAAAAGAGGAGAAAGAAAAAAATTGGCTTAAAAGTCAACATTCTAAAAACTAAGGGCATGGCATCTGGTCCCATCACTTCACGGCAAATAGATGGGGGAAAAATGGAAATACGACAGGTTTTATTTTATTGGGCTCCAAAATCACTGCAGATGGTGACTGTAGCCATGAAATTAAAAGATGCTTGCTCCTTGGAAGAAAAGCTATGAAAGCATATTAATACACAGAGAGCATATTAAAAAGCAGACATCACATTGCCACAAAGGTCCATGTAGTCAAAGCTATGGTTCTTCCAGTAGTCATATATGGATGTGAGAGTTGAACCAAAAAATGGCTGAGTACCAAAGAACTGATGCTTTCAAGCTGTGGTGCTGGAGAAGACTCTTGACAGTCCCTTGAACACCAAGGAGATCAAACCAGTTAATCCTAAAGGAAATCAACCCTGGATATTCATTGGAAGGACTAATGCTAAAGATGAAGCTCTAGTACTTTGACCACCTGATGAAAAGAGCCAACTCGTTGGAAAAGACTGATGTTGGGAAAGATTGAGGGCAGGAGAAAGGGATGACAGAGGATGAGATGGCTGGATGGTATTACTGACTCAATGGACATGAATTTGTCAAACTCTGGGAGATAGTATAGGACAGGGAAACATGGCATGTTGGTGTTCATGGAGTTGCAAAGAGTCAGATAGGACTGTGTGACTAAACAACAACCAAACAGTACAGAGTCAGGGTATCTGTTTTTGCATTGCTACATTTCTTTCTGCCTGCAATGAGGGAGACCTGGGTTCCATTCTTGGGTTAGGAAGATCCCCTGGATAAGGGAAAGGCTACCCACTCCAATATTCTGGCCTGGAGAATTCCATAGACTGAATAGTCCATGGGGTTGCAAACAGACTGAGTGACTTTCACATTCTCCAGCTTCTTGCCTCATAGGTTGTTGCTGTTGAACGCTAATCCTCTACCTTCTGACCAGATAGGTGTGACTGTATAAGTAGCCCTATTACTTAAACAGGATACAGGCTTCTTTAGAGGACTTAACTGGATCCATCAAAGTCACCCCTCTGTCTCCTGTACACTATTTTTCAATCAGAAATTCACCTCCAAGGTAACATGGCTTTGTCTGTATTGCTGCAGCTGTATTCAAGAAATATGTTTTCAAGAGAAACAAATATCTCTATAATAGTTGAGCTCCTAGGAGTAAGTTTTAGCCTCAAACTGAAGTCTGCTTCTACAGCTATACCTAGCTTTTTTTTTTTTAATATGGTTGCTGATTTTTTTTGTCTTTTAAAAATATATAATAATTTTTAATTGGAAGGTAATTACCTTGCAATATTGTATTTGTTTCTGCAATATGTTAACATGAATCAGCCATAGGTATACATATGTCCCCTCCATCTTGAACCTCCCTGTCACCCCATTCCATCCCTCTGCATCACATAGTAAATTTCCACTGACAGATGAATGGATAAAGAAGTTGTGATACATATACAATGGAATATTATTAAGCAGTAAAAAAGGAACACATTTGAGTCAGTCTTAATGAGGTGGATTAAACTAGAGCCTATTATACAGAGTGAAGTCAGAAATAGAAAAACAAATATCATATATTAATGCAAATATAACCTAGAAGGATAGTACTGATGATCCTATATGCAGGGCAGCAATGGAGATGCAGACATAGAGAATAGACTTATAGACACAGAGTGGCGAAGGATAGGTTGGGATGAATTGAGAGAGTAGCACTAAAATATACATATTATCATATGTAAAATTAGATAGCCAGTAGAAATATATCCAGGGCTGAAGAACACTTTATTCTTTTAAAGTACCTTTCATGCATAAGGGGATAACTGCACATTTCAAATACACGGACCAATTTAGGGAGATTATAAGGATGATTACTGACCCCACTGGGTAGTAGATGTGGTTAAAAACTNAAAATGATGAGGAATCAAAGAGTCTCTTGATGAAAGTAAAAGAGGAGAAAGAAAAAAATTGGCTTAAAAGTCAACATTCTAAAAACTAAGGGCATGGCATCTGGTCCCATCACTTCACGGCAAATAGATGGGGGAAAAATGGAAATACGACAGGTTTTATTTTATTGGGCTCCAAAATCACTGCAGATGGTGACTGTAGCCATGAAATTAAAAGATGCTTGCTCCTTGGAAGAAAAGCTATGAAAGCATATTAATACACAGAGAGCATATTAAAAAGCAGACATCACATTGCCACAAAGGTCCATGTAGTCAAAGCTATGGTTCTTCCAGTAGTCATATATGGATGTGAGAGTTGAACCAAAAAATGGCTGAGTACCAAAGAACTGATGCTTTCAAGCTGTGGTGCTGGAGAAGACTCTTGACAGTCCCTTGAACACCAAGGAGATCAAACCAGTTAATCCTAAAGGAAATCAACCCTGGATATTCATTGGAAGGACTAATGCTAAAGATGAAGCTCTAGTACTTTGACCACCTGATGAAAAGAGCCAACTCGTTGGAAAAGACTGATGTTGGGAAAGATTGAGGGCAGGAGAAAGGGATGACAGAGGATGAGATGGCTGGATGGTATTACTGACTCAATGGACATGAATTTGTCAAACTCTGGGAGATAGTATAGGACAGGGAAACATGGCATGTTGGTGTTCATGGAGTTGCAAAGAGTCAGATAGGACTGTGTGACTAAACAACAACCAAACAGTACAGAGTCAGGGTATCTGTTTTTGCATTGCTACATTTCTTTCTGCCTGCAATGAGGGAGACCTGGGTTCCATTCTTGGGTTAGGAAGATCCCCTGGATAAGGGAAAGGCTACCCACTCCAATATTCTGGCCTGGAGAATTCCATAGACTGAATAGTCCATGGGGTTGCAAACAGACTGAGTGACTTTCACATTCTCCAGCTTCTTGCCTCATAGGTTGTTGCTGTTGAACGCTAATCCTCTACCTTCTGACCAGATAGGTGTGACTGTATAAGTAGCCCTATTACTTAAACAGGATACAGGCTTCTTTAGAGGACTTAACTGGATCCATCAAAGTCACCCCTCTGTCTCCTGTACACTATTTTTCAATCAGAAATTCACCTCCAAGGTAACATGGCTTTGTCTGTATTGCTGCAGCTGTATTCAAGAAATATGTTTTCAAGAGAAACAAATATCTCTATAATAGTTGAGCTCCTAGGAGTAAGTTTTAGCCTCAAACTGAAGTCTGCTTCTACAGCTATACCTAGCTTTTTTTTTTTTAATATGGTTGCTGATTTTTTTTGTCTTTTAAAAATATATAATAATTTTTAATTGGAAGGTAATTACCTTGCAATATTGTATTTGTTTCTGCAATATGTTAACATGAATCAGCCATAGGTATACATATGTCCCCTCCATCTTGAACCTCCCTGTCACCCCATTCCATCCCTCTGCATCACATAGTAAATTTCCACTGACAGATGAATGGATAAAGAAGTTGTGATACATATACAATGGAATATTATTAAGCAGTAAAAAAGGAACACATTTGAGTCAGTCTTAATGAGGTGGATTAAACTAGAGCCTATTATACAGAGTGAAGTCAGAAATAGAAAAACAAATATCATATATTAATGCAAATATAACCTAGAAGGATAGTACTGATGATCCTATATGCAGGGCAGCAATGGAGATGCAGACATAGAGAATAGACTTATAGACACAGAGTGGCGAAGGATAGGTTGGGATGAATTGAGAGAGTAGCACTAAAATATACATATTATCATATGTAAAATTAGATAGCCAGTAGAAATATATCCAGGGCTGAAGAACACTTTATTCTTTTAAAGTACCTTTCATGCATAAGGGGATAACTGCACATTTCAAATACACGGACCAATTTAGGGAGATTATAAGGATGATTACTGACCCCACTGGGTAGTAGATGTGGTTAAAAACTTACGACTATTTTCTTTTTTGGATAGAACAAGTACAGAAATTTAAAATTTAACCTTCCAGGAATAATTCTATTACAAAACCATAGCAAAACTCTTCAGTTTTCTTTAAAGGACAATACTCGTAATCCCATGCTTTCACATACGTTGCTGCTCTCCTCAAAACATTGCTGATTGAACTATTCCTTCAGATTTTAGTTTAAACATAACTTCTGCAAGGTGCTTTACTTGGATGCTTACATTATACTGGGTATCTGTTTTGTTTTCCCTTAGTTCTCTGGACTTCTTACATTATGAGATGTTACTATATTTTTATTTTGTACTTAATGACTGCCTTTTTTGCTAGGGCTCATGTCATCACAGTCTTTGCTCCATTCCCAGTACTTTTCATAGTGCCTGGTACAGAGCTGTGTTCAATAAATGTTTGTTGAATAAATGAATGAGATGCTTAATCATCCTGCAAAAAGTATTTGTTAAACCTCCAGAGCTAACAATGACAAAAATAGAAAAATAAAGAGAATCTTGGAAGAACTGGTTGAAAGAAAGTGAGAGAGAGAGAAAGGGAAGGAATGAGAAAGACAGAGAACAAAAAAGAAATTATGAATCAAGGTACAGATTCTGGTATAGGAAAAACATCAATGAAAATTGAGGAGTAAAACTAAACTGCCCTCTATTACCCACTGTCAGTTTACATGGAAATGATGAGAGTTCTTGCTGCTAGTTGTTCTCAACATCACTAATATAAAATGCACCTAATTTTTATTGAACCAGGGTTAAAGAGGCATGAAATGTCTGTAATTAAAGATAATATTTTTAAGTGTTTCTATAGAGTCTTGAAATACATCAAATAAAGAAAGTGATATTAATGATAATTGAGGTCATGCATTTCCTCCTGAAACAATGCATGTATATTCTATAGACAGTAATCAGCCTAAGTGCTTTTTAATGAGCAAAGCTGTCAGCTAAAGATTATAATTTCAATTTAATATTATAGGGAAAATTTAATTACTAAATCATCAAGTATATTCAGAATATCTCAATAACTTAAGAGTGCCTTCAAATTTTTTATAATTAAATATTGGACTCCACATTCAATTTCAAAATAAATGGTCTTGTAAATCACAGGCAATTTTAAAATATTTTTACATACCATAATGAATATTGTTTTGATTTATCCGTGTGGGGGCTTAATATATTAAAATGTCCTTTAGCAATGGAAGACATGAAGTCTGTATAGAAGAGATGTTATATGCTGATTTCATTTTATTTTCAAAAATAAATAATTTTCAAAAAATATTAGTAACAGTACAATTCCAGTGCAATTTTTCTTTAGTTATATATGTCAAAAATAACACCTCAAACTAAATTTTTATTAAAGAAAATATTTCCAGCAACTAATAATGTAATGATGTATATTTTAGCACATGATGTTCATGTGCTGAAAGAAAGTTACACTCCCGAGAAAGCATGATGCTTTAGTTTTATGGAGATATGTTTGATTAAAATAGTGCATTTCTTCAGTTAATTTACTTGTAGAAAATCCACATATAAAGCAAATATTCATATCTGGCAGGGGACACGGCTTCAGTTCCTGGTCCAGGAAGATCCCCCATGCCACAAGGCAATTAAGCCCATGTGCGACAACCACTGAAGTCAACACGCTGAAACTAGTAAAAACCACGTGGTCTAGACTCTGCTCTGCTACAGGAGAACCAAGAACCAAGAACCCACCAAAATGAGAAGCCCATGTACCAAAACTAGAGAGTAGATCCACTGGCTGAAGTGAGAGAAAGCCTAAGCGTAACAATGACTCAGAACAGACAAAAATAAATACATTTTTTAAAAGTCAATTCAAAGGTCTTTCCACACTTCCTCCAACTTGTTGATTCTCCACTATTTATGTTTACACTGTACCTTGTACAATCCTTTATTTCTGTTAGGTATGTAGAATAGGGAAAAGGAGTCCAAAATGGCAGTGGCTAAAAGACAAGGAAGGGAAAAGCCCGCAAAAATAGAACAAAAGAAGGTCTGAGGACCAGAGTGAAGACTTCAGGTAGAACAAATAGCACTCCTGCTGCTGCTGCTGCCGCTAAGTCACTTCAGTATGTCCGATTCTGTGCGACCCCATAGACCGGCAGCCCACCAGGCCCCGCCATCCCTGGGATTCTCCAGGCAAGAACACTGGAGTGGGTTGCCATTTCCTTCTCCAATGCATGAAAGGGAAAAGTGAAAGTGAAGTCGCTCAGTCGTGTCTGACTCTTTGCGACCCCATGGACTGCAGCCCACTAGGCTCCCTCCACCCATGGGATTTTCCAGGCAAGAGTACTGGAATGGAGTGCCATTGCCTTCTCCAACAGTACTCCTGGCTAAGCCCAATTTGCATAGGGCAGGCTCAGGTGGAGGAAAAAAACATATAAAAGGAGGAGCCAAAGCGCTTTCTCCCTCTCTCTTTCCTGCGTGTGTGCGCTCTTTCTTTCTCTCTCCCTCTCTCCCTCCCCCATGCACTCCTCCACTCTCTTCTTTTCAAGTCTTTGGGTTGGCATGCCCTCACACTTCGAGGATGGATTCTCCTGCTATCTTCTAAATAAAATAGAGCTGTAACACTGATTTGCCTAAGAGCTATAACACAGTTTGTCCAAGACCTGAGAGCTGTGACGTGCTGAGGGCTTTAATGTCCCTCGCTCCAAATCTTTGTTGTGACGAGTAAAGAACCAAGGAACATACACTCCTTGGTCTTCTTGAGGACAGAGACCATTCTTAGGCTTTGCATTATAAAGGACAAATCACTAGATTGATTGTCTCGCATTATAAATTTAAGCAATAATAAACTCTTCTTGACAACCATATTATTCCCTATTCAAATCTTTAGTTATTAAATAATAGTTATAAAAATTATATCCTTGTCAATAATTTGACAACTAGAGGCACTAACCATACTTTAAATTATTATAAAATAAAGATTTTCTACATTTTTTCTATCAAATGCTATTATTCAAAATGTTACTTTTACAATTAGACAGTAATTTTTTAACAACTAATGTCTGAGGAAGCCCTACAAACAGCTGTGAAAAGAAGAGAAGTGAAAAGCAAAGGAGAAAAGGAAAGATATACCCATTTGAAAGCCGAGTTCCAAAGAATAACAAGGAGAGATAAGAAAGCCTTCTTCAGTGATCAGTGAAAAGAAATAGAGGAAAACAATAGAATGGGCAAGACTAGAGATCTCTTCAAGAAAATTAGAGATATCAAGGGAAAATTTCAAGGAAAGATGGGCTCATTAAAGGACAGAAGTGGTATAAACCTAACAGAAGCAGAAGATATTAAGAAGAAGTGGCAAGAATACACAGAAGAACTATACAAAAAAGATCTTCATGACCAAGATAATCATGATGGTGTGATCACTCACCTAGAGCCAGACATCCTGGAATGTGAAGTCAAGTGGACCTTAGGAAGCATCACTACAAAGAAAGCTAATGGAAGTGATGGAATTGCAATTGAGCTATTTATGCCAGCAAATTTGGGAAATTCAGCAGGGGTCACAGGACTGGAAAAGGTCAGTTTTCATTCCAATCCCAAAGAAAGGCAATGGCAAAGAATGCTCAAACTACCACACAATTGCACACATCTCACACTCTAGTAAAGTAATGCTCAAAATTCTCCAAGCCAGGCTACTCATTTGTAAAGAACCTGATGCTGGGAAAGATTGAAGGTGGGAGGAGAAGGAGATGGCAGAGGATGAGATGCTTGGAGGGCATCACCAACTTAATGGACATGAGTTTGGGTAAACTCCGGGATTTGGTAATAGACAGGGAGTCCTGGCATGCTGCAGTCCATGGGGTCGCAAAGATTCGGACATGTCTGAGTGACTGAACTGAACTGAAGAATTGTGCAAGAGGGAGGGGACATATGTATACCTGTGGCTGATTCATGTTGATACTTGGCAGAAAGCAAAAAATTCTGTAAAGAAATTATCCTTCGATTAAAAAAAAAAAACTGTGAAGATAAATAACTACATAACTACTAGGAATATAATTCGGAGAAGGCAATGGCACCCCACTCCAGTACTCTTGCCTGGAAAATCCCATGGATGGAAGAGCCTGGTAGGCTGCAGTCCATGGGGTAGCTGAGTCAGACATGACTGAGCGACCTCACTTTCACTTTTCCCTTTCATGCATTGGAGAAGGAAATGGCAACCCACTCCAGTGTTCTTGCCTAGAGAATCCCAGGGATGGTGGAGCCTGGTGGGCTGCCGTCTATGGGGTCACACAGAGTTGGACACGACTGAAGTGATTTAGCAGTAGCAGGAATGTAATTACAAGATAAGGACTATAGTTAACATTGCTGCCTTCAATCTTTCCCAGCATCAGGGTCTTTTCCAATGTGTCAGCTCTTGGCATGAGATGGCCAAAATATCAGAGTTTCAGCTTCAACATCAGTCTTTCCAATGAACACCCAGGACTGATCTCCTTTAGGATGGACTGGTTGGATTTCCTTGCAGTCTAAGGGACTCTCAAGGATCTCTCCAACACCATAGTACAAAAGCATCAATTCTGCACTCAGCTTTCTTTATAGTCCAACTCTCAGATCCATACATGACCAATGGAAAAACCAAAGCCTTGACTAGATGGACCTTAGTTGATAAGGTAATGTCTCTGCTTTCTAATATGCTATCTAGGTTGGTCATAACTTTCATTCCAAGGAGTAAGCGTCTTTTAATTTTATGGCTGCAATCACCATCTGCAGTGATTTTGGAGCCCAGAAAAACAAAGTCAGCCACCGTTTCCGCTGTTTCCCCATCTATTTGCCATGAAGCATTGGGACCAGAATCCATGATTTTAGTTTTCTGAATGTTGAGTTTTAAGCCAACTTTTTCACTCTCCTTTCACTTTCATCAAGAGACTCTTTAGTTTTCTTCACTTTCTTCCATAAGGGTGGTATCATCTGCCTATCTGAGGTTATTGATATTTCTCCCGGAAATCTTGATTCCAGCTTGTGCTTCACCCAGCCCAGCGTTTTTCATGGTATACTCTCCATAAAAGTTAAATAGGTAGGGTGACAATATACAGCCTTGACGTACTCCTTTTCCTATTTGGAATCAGTCTGTTGTTCCATGTCCAGTCTAACTGTTGCTTCCTGACCTGCATATAGATTTCCCAAGAGGCAGGTCAGTTGGTCTGGTATTCCCATCTCTTTCAGAATTTTCTACAGTTTATTGTGATACACAGTCAAAGGCTTTGGCATAGTCAATAAAGCAGAAATAGATGTTTTTCTGGAACTCTCTTGCTTTTTTGATTATCCAGCAGATGTTGCTAATTTGATCTCTGGTTCCTCTGCCTTTTCTAAAACCAGCTTGAACACCTGGAAGTTCATGGTTCACATATTGCTGAAGCCTGGCTTGGAGAATTTTGAGCATTACTTTCCTAGTGTGTGAGATGAATGCAATTGTGTGGTAGTTTTAGCATTTGGGGCATTGCCTTTCTTCAATATGATAACCAGAGGGCAATTTGATTATTTTCACCACCAACAACAACGAAAAAATACTACATCTATTGAGATCCCTTGGGAAGGAAATAGTAAAATTTCTGCAAAATAGCACTTACAACCATATTCAAGAATACTGACCCTCACATACATGTCACTAATCAATACACTATGAACATCAGAAATTCATAGGTAATGACATCTATAATTTTGTGTTATTATCAATCAGGAGTTTACAATGGTAGTTCAATTAATAGGGAAAACTGATATATTTTATCCAGTATAAAAAAAAATATTTCAAAGCATATCTGATACTGCAACATTTGCCTCCTGAGTGCAATGCATGAATTTAAATTTGAGTCTAGGACTTGCATAAACCTTCACATTGATAATGGCAGCTTGTATTTCCATATGCAACAGGTATTTCCTTTAATTTATCTCTCTCATCCACATCTGAAATAGCTGTACGTTTTGTGACTGAGTCCTGCATCCTACATATGTCAGTGTGGTAACAGGAATCATCCATTCATTTATTCATAGAGGCTGAGTTTATAGTTTATTTCTACATATAAAGGGGAAGATCCATTCTCACTTTGCTTTGATTGAGATGTAGGCTTGAGCCAAACTGCCACATCACTGTCAAATCTAGGTGGCAAGAATATGTGAATGCAGACTTGGAGGCAGCCCCTACTTTGGGCCTTTTAGCTTTCTCATGAACTTGTAATTCAATAAGCAGAATCATTAAAAGCTAGAATGATATCTTAAACATCTTGCTGAAACTATATTTTAATGCTTAAAAATTGATCAATTATTTGAAAGTTAAGATTAGCAGCCCTTAGAAAAATAGGTTAATGTAATTTTTACAATGTGTGGCATGTCCAAACAGAAATAGTTATTTGGACAGCAGCATTACATACAAGGATGCTGAAAAGTAGTCTGTTGTAGATATTCCTTAAAACTGGTCCACTTAGAGTATTTAACACATTGTCAGATGCATAGAAAACTTCTAGTAAATGTTTATAAATTGTTCTTATTAATACTTTTCTTCTCCATTTGGAAAACTGGATACTTTTAAAAGTCTGAATCTTTTAAAAACTAGATCTTACAATTATCACAATAGTAGTTGGTTGATAACTAATACAATCATATTGACTATACTTTAACTTACTCATTTATTAATAATTTATTAACAATTAGATATAATCAAACATATCTGTATGAATAAAACTATGTAACTACAATATAAATCTATCATTAAATTGAATTTAATATTCTACACATATACTACTTTTTCATTGTCATTTGATTTTGTGAAATGTTCATTCCTTGCCTGTATTACAAATTGATACAAATCATTCACTTTACTTGTTTCATGGCAGGCTAATAAAAATGTTTATGAAAGATTATATGCTGATTGAAAAATAAAAATTTAACTTTCAAATAATTGATCAATTTTTAAGCATTAAAATATAGTTTCAGCAAGATGTTTAAGATATCACTCTAGCTTTTAATGCTTCTGCTTATTGAATTACAAGTTCATGAGAAAGCTAAAAGGCCCAAAGTAGGGGCTGCCTCCAAGTCTGTGTTCACATATTCTTGACACCTAGATTTGGGGAACATTTACAGATGAACATGGCTTTGGATAGAAAGGGAGATGCTTCTGGATTGTATTCTCCTTGAAGATGTACACGAATCACACATTATTCTTTTATTGTCCCATGTTTGTCACAGCAATGTGCCCTTACTAAAAAGTATTGTACTATTTGATTAGCTTATTTATCATTTATAAGTGACTCACACTAAATGAGATGTTTTTGCTGTTTTACTGATCCACTTTTACTCTCTATGGACATTTTCCATGTGTTTTATTAGCTTCATAAAAATACATCACCCAAATGATCTCTCAAAAAAACTTGCAGAAATAGACAATTTAAATGTTCAGTGATATGGAACTTCCTTAGTTAAATATAATAAAAGTTTACAATATAGTTTCTTTTGCAAATTTAAGATTACCAAGAAAAAACACAAAACATAAAGAATGACAGTAGAAATTAAATAAAACAACAAAGAGATTAATCATACCTATTGTAAACATTTCAAAAACATATACTTGAGGAGGAAAAGATATGTATGGACCCAATTATTTAATGAACTCTGCCATTAGAAGCACTAATGTGCTTTTTGCTGGAATGTAAAATCTTTGTTTACTACTATTGAATCAATTTAGAATAACAACACAGATTTTTAAACATTTCTTCAATTAATTTTAAAATGCAGAAAACAATTCAATGATTCAGAAATGGTATTTTGCTACATCAGCTAATAAAGACCGTTTTGCTTAAATTCCCAAAGGTCCTTTAGACTAAAACTTCCTCTGAACTGACACATCTTTTAAAGTATATTCATTTAAATTTGCTCCTCTTTATTGTCAGATCTAACCTTTCTTCAAAAACTTTTTGTTCCCCAATTTCTTCAAAATTTATTCTGAAAAATATTGATATTCCTTTTAGTACCATATTTATCCTGTGACATCTGACACTCCCACCTTCATGTTTCATCCCCTGTGGCTCACGCACTTTTTGTTTATATAACATACATGAGTGTATAGATTCCACTCTCTCTACTACTACTCTTCTAAGATTCTAAAAAAGTCTCCTCCCTTGTTTTCACTAAATCATGAGAATTTTGAAACATTATTTTCCAAAAGCCTTCCTCATTAAAAACAAAAAAGCCTTCTTGTAAGAGTCAATAATGTTATTCTCTATGTTTTGCAACATTGTTGAAATAACTGTTTAATCTCTCATTTGTACTAAAATTAACACTATAAATTTCCATTCATACTGAAATAGCAAAATATGATTTTATACTCCCTGAGACACTCTGTAGGTGGAATTGGGTTATACCATATTGTTGCATCTATATGAGAATCTATTTTTAAAATTATAGTCCTGGTGTGGCATCTCTAATGAAAAATTCTGGAAAGCTCTTTTTCTTTCCTCTATCTGCCCTTTAAAAAAGAAAACTAATAAAAAATACTATAAAGTATAAAGAAAAGATATGTTCAATTATTAGTCATTTGGAATTTATGAGCTAATACTTTATAAGTTAATTTTCAGCTATCAAAATTAATGGTTAATCTCAACAGCTTAAAGTAATGGCTTTCAGAGATTTAAAAAAAGGTGAAATTTTAACATAAGTTTTACCTTAAGCTTCATGGATTCCCAGCTCTTTTTCTTAACATCTATTTCATTCAATATAATTCATTTGGTATAACTATTGTCCACTTTTTATGGATACTGTGCTGGGGAAAATAATGGTGACAAGAAGATACAGTATTTCCTCTCACTAATTTTACAAGCCAAGGGATAAGACACATAGAGAAGGAATTCATATTTCTAAAAATGTGAATGTCAAAATTAGGGAAATATGGGGTACTCTGTGGAAAAATTGTGAGACCAAGTCCTATGTAGGAGGTTAGAGTAGCAACGTCCAATAGAAGCACAATGTAAAGCACACAGATAATTTACAATTTTCTGGTAACCACAATTAAAAAAAAATAAAAAAAAGAATGCACACTAGGATTAACCATTGATAACTTGTTCCATGCAACAGTTAAATGATCTTCCCCAAACTACAATAAAGTTATGTTTAACAGAAAAATATACTGGATTACTTCAATTTTCATATTTAAATTTAAATAAATTAAAATTAAATAAAGTAAGGAATTTGGTTCCTCGGGCACATCAGTCACATTTCAGGGCTCAAGAGCACATGTTGCTAGAGGACAAATTTAAGGAATTCACTGAACTGACTCTCTCAATGCCCTTTCAGAATGCCTTCTTATCAAGAAGTGAGTGCAAAGCTTCAAATTCCATTTTCGTCTCCCCAGAAGCTAGGATGACTCCTGTCCTGCCAATCAAAACATATTTACATTTGGAGACAGCAAGGGCAGCTGCAGATGTTTTGCTGAATCATGATAGAGGTTGTGTGGTTCTGGGAGGTTTGGTGGCAACTTTCTGATAATGAAGCTGCTTGTTCTTGATAGAAGACAGATCCTTTGTCAGTGCAGTTCTTTGGTGTGGTTTCAGGTGTTATTCTTCAAGGATTAGCCTACAGTCTGCTACTGAAGTCAATTCTTCATTTTCAAGGGTTAGCACGACACTAATAGATCCATTTGTGTGGAAAATTGTTAGAGTGTATTTCTTGTATGAACTAGGATCTGTGATCAATATAGGAACTAATGAAGACTCTCCAGAGAACAGAAGAGTAACAGAGTTTATTCTGAAGAGTAGTAATGAGTGGGTTATGGACAACAGGAAATGGTTAGAAATGCTGCTAAGTAAGAGAAAATACAACTAGAGATGCCCATAGAAAGCATGATTAGAAAAATAAGGGGAAAGGGAAAGTTGCCTTAAAACAGATGGCTCAATGCACTGAAAGCCACCTCACAAAATGGGAAATTTGCTGAAGCAACAATTTATCAAATGATCAATTCATTAAGTTTATATGTTTACCCATATCTTGTTTCTTACAGTTATTAATTAAAATACAGTAATGCCTAGATGGATTAGGAGAGTGTATCAGGTGGGTCGTCATGATCTTCCAAACTCTGCCTCTGTCTTCCCGCTCTGTATTCCCACAATCTCTCACTCTGAGTCACTCAGACTTTCCTTCTTCTGGCATCAGCCACCATGCCTGTGGTGTAGCGTGTCCCTCTCTTTCCTCTCACTTCCTCTAATGAAAACTGCGGGGCTCTGAGGTCAACCCAAATGATTCTTTTCAGTGCTAAAACTTGAGATCTAGTCACAAGCAAAATATATTTATAATTATATTCAAGAAGACGTTTATGGCAAAAAACATATTAATATATGTTCTTAAGAGTCAAATCTAATCTTTAACCCTTAGGTTTTGCAGGTGAACAGTTTTGTGGGGTTTTTTGTTTTTTTCATTTTTTCATGTTGAATACATAGTTAACTTTAATTGAGATGAATGCTTCTGTTTTGAGTAAATTAACAAATTTGGGGAATTTAGAAAATAGATAGACTCATCCTGAAGCTGCATGAGCCTTGGGCTAGAAACAAGGGAAAAGAGAAATGCTGGCACTTTTGGTGGTCCTTTAATGAACAGAGGCTCTGACTTAAGAACAGGGAGAAGTGATTACAGAATTGTAAGTGAAATGTGAATAACTGCAGGGTGGAAAACAATTATTGTGAGAAAGCTGCTGCTGCTGCTAAGTCACTTCAGTTGTGTCTGACTCTGTGCGACCCCACAGACGGCAGCCCACCAGGCTCCTCTGTCCCTGGGATTCTCCAGGCAAGAACACTGGAGTGCGTTGCCATTTCCTTCTCCAATGCATGAACGTGAAAAGTGAAAGTGAAGTCACTCAGTCATGTCCGACTTTTAGCGACCCCATGGACTGCAGCCCACCAGGCTCCTCCATCCATGGGATTTTCCAGGCAAGAGTGCTGGAGTGGGGTGCCATTGCTATTGTGAGAAAGCAACAGAGTCTAAGTACTGTGGGTGACCATGGCTCCCATAATCCACATAGATAGAAAGAGACAGAAGGTATACCTTTGAATATTCTTATAAAAAATATTAAACTAAAGGTATTGTTTGCATACTAGTGAGCAATAATGAAAATAACTAAAAAAAAAAAAAATCATTACAAAATCTTGAGCAGCAGAGCACATGGTAACAATAGGTTTAAAAATCTAAGACATCCAATTTTAGAATCTATCTTCTCATGAAATCAATTTCTTCCTTCTACCACTCATGGATTATATTAATATTCTTGAGTAGAACATGAAAAAGCTCTGTAGCGTTACATGTAACACTGTGCCCAAAAAATTTCTATAAAGATAGTAAACTGTTGCATATGCGCATGCTCAGTCATATCTGACTGTTTATGACTCCGTGAACTGAATCCTGCCAGGCTCCTGTGTCCATGAAATTCCCCAGGCAAGCATATTGGAATGTGATGCCATTTCCTTCTCATGGGGATCTTCTAGATGCAGGATTCTGTGTCACCTGTATTGGCAGGTGGATTCTTTACCACTGAGCCAGCTGGAGAGCTCAGGAAAACTCTCAGCAGTTTTCTAAATCAGCAGTGTGCCTGCTGAAATATCAAATCTTTATGTATTTGACTTGTATGTGAATAGAAATGCCAATACTTGGGGAAGCCCATGGGGAGATCTTAACCATGTAAGAAACATTTTAATATTGGCCACACTGGCTATGACAGAGCACATCCCAAAATAATCACCTGCCCACACCCATTTAAACAGATGTTTTTGGATTCCACTTTTACTAATATCATTAGTAAAAAGTTAGTCACACAGTCATGTCCAACTCTTTGCAATCCCATGGACTGTAGCCTACCAGACTCCTCCATCCATGGAATTCTCCAGACAAGAGTAATGGAGTGGGTTGCCATTTCCTTCTCCAGGGGATCTTCCCGACCCAGGGATCAAACCCTGGTCTCCTGCATTGCAGGTGAATTCTTTGCCAACTGAGCTACTCATTGCAGGGTTTTGANATTTCCTTCTCCAATGCATGAACGTGAAAAGTGAAAGTGAAGTCACTCAGTCATGTCCGACTTTTAGCGACCCCATGGACTGCAGCCCACCAGGCTCCTCCATCCATGGGATTTTCCAGGCAAGAGTGCTGGAGTGGGGTGCCATTGCTATTGTGAGAAAGCAACAGAGTCTAAGTACTGTGGGTGACCATGGCTCCCATAATCCACATAGATAGAAAGAGACAGAAGGTATACCTTTGAATATTCTTATAAAAAATATTAAACTAAAGGTATTGTTTGCATACTAGTGAGCAATAATGAAAATAACTAAAAAAAAAAATCATTACAAAATCTTGAGCAGCAGAGCACATGGTAACAATAGGTTTAAAAATCTAAGACATCCAATTTTAGAATCTATCTTCTCATGAAATCAATTTCTTCCTTCTATCACTCATGAATTATATTAATATTCTTGAGTAGAACATGAAAAAGCTCTGTAGCGTTACATGTAACACTGTGCCCAAAAAATTTCTATAAAGATAGTAAACTGTTGCATATGCGCATGCTCAGTCATATCTGACTGTTTATGACTCCGTGAACTGAATCCTGCCAGGCTCCTGTGTCCATGAAATTCCCCAGGCAAGCATATTGGAATGTGATGCCATTTCCTTCTCATGGGGATCTTCTAGATGTAGGATTCTGTGTCACCTGTATTGGCAGGTGGATTCTTTACCACTGAGCCAGCTGGAGAGCTCAGGAAAACTCTCAGCAGTTTTCTAAATCAGCAGTGTGCCTGCTGAAATATCAAATCTTTATGTATTTGACTTGTATGTGAATAGAAATGCCAATACTTGGGGAAGCCCATGGGGAGATCTTAACCATGTAAGAAACATTTTAATATTGGCCACACTGGCTATGACAGAGCACATCCCCAAATAATCACCTGCCCACACCCATTTAAACAGATGTTTTTGGATCCCACTTTCACTAATATCATTAGTAAAAAGTTAGTCACACAGTCATGTCCAACTCTTTGCAATCCCATGGACTGTAGCCTACCAGACTCCTCCATCCATGGAATTCTCCAGGCAAGAGTAATGGAGTGGGTTGCCATTTCCTTCTCCAGGGGATCTTCCCGACCCAGGGATCAAACCCTGGTCTCCTGCATTGCAGGTGAATTCTTTGCCAACTGAGCTACTCATTGCAGGGTTTTGAGCTGCTGAAACGTGTAACAGGGTTGAGTGCTAATAGCTTCCTTAGCATAGTTAACCTATACATACTAGTGAAAATCATTGTAATCACTGACTACTGAGTCTCAAAACACTGACTTCCACACAATAATTTATTGTAAAATATTTCATATTACAATTAAGAACCTGAAGAGATAAATACATAACTGCTTATCAAGCATTTTTCCAGCAATGTTATACAAATGGAAATCAACTAATACTTGGAATAAAAGAAAATGTGGAGACTAAACAACATGCTACTAAGTTTACCGGGCTTGCCTGAGAGCTCAGTTGGTAAAGAATCTGCCTGCAATGCAGGAGACCCCCATTCAATTCCTGGGTCAGGAAGATCCACTGGAGAAGGGACAGGCTACCCACTCCAGTATTCTCGGGTTTCTCTTGTGGCTCAGCTGGCAAAGAATCCACCCACAACGTGGGAGACCTGGGTTCAATCCCTGGGTTGGGAACATCCCCAGAGAAGGGAAAGGCTACCCACTCCAGTATTCTGGCCTAGAGAATTCCATGGACTGTATAGTTCATGGGGTCACAAAGAGTAGGACATGACTGAGCAACTTTCACTTCATTAAGCAATCAATGGATGAAGAAAAAAAAATCAAAGAGGAAATTTTAAAAATACCTTGATACAAATGAAAATCAAAACAAAAATGTTCAAAATCTATGGAATGCCGTAAAAGCAATTTTAAGAGGGATGTTCACAGTGACACAGTGCTATCTCAGGAAGTAAACAAAACATTCTCAAATAAACAATCTAAATGTACATTTAAAGGAACTAGAAAATAAGCCACATTTTAAAATTGAATTAGTTGGAAGCTAATTATTTTACAATATTGTGGCGGTTTTGGCCATACACTGACATGAATCAACCATGGGTGTACATGGGTCCCCCATCCCT
>SJYW01005245.1:547582-659538 GCA_006410735.1 Raphicerus campestris
AGCTCAGTTGGTAAAGAATCTGCCTGCAATGCAGGAGACCCCCATTCAATTCCTGGGTCAGGAAGATCCACTGGAGAAGGGACAGGCTACCCACTCCAGTATTCTCGGGTTTCTCTTGTGGCTCAGCTGGCAAAGAATCCACCCACAACGTGGGAGACCTGGGTTCAATCCCTGGGTTGGGAACATCCCCAGAGAAGGGAAAGGCTACCCACTCCAGTATTCTGGCCTAGAGAATTCCATGGACTGTATAGTTCATGGGGTCACAAAGAGTAGGACATGACTGAGCAACTTTCACTTCATTAAGCAATCAATGGATGAAGAAAAAAAAATCAAAGAGGAAATTTTAAAAATACCTTGATACAAATGAAAATCAAAACAAAAATGTTCAAAATCTATGGAATGCCGTAAAAGCAATTTTAAGAGGGATGTTCACAGTGACACAGTGCTATCTCAGGAAGTAAACAAAACATTCCCAAATAAACAATCTAAATGTACATTTAAAGGAACTAGAAAATAAGCCAAATTTTTAAATTGAATTAGTTGGAAGCTAATTATTTTACAATATTGTGGCGGTTTTGGCCATACACTGACATGAATCAACCATGGGTGTACATGGGTCCCCCATCCCTAACCCCCCTCCCACCTCTCTCCTTATCCCATCTTTCTGGGCTGTCCCAGTGCACTGGCTTTGAGTGCCCTGTTTCATGCATTGAACATAGACTAGTCATCTATTTTACATATGGTAAATGCTATTTTACTTACATATTTTAAATTACATATTTTCAATGCTATTCTCTCAAATCATCCCTACCTTGCCTTCCCCCAGAAAGTCCAAAAGTCTGTTCTTTATATCTGTGTCTCTTTTGCTAATTTTAAAACAAAAGCTAATTTAGTAGAAGAAAGAGAGGAATAAAGATTGGAGTGGAAATAAACAGAATAGAGATTAAAAAGATCAATGAAACAATGAGCTAGTTTTTTTTAGGTAAACAAAATTGATAAGCCTTTAGCCAGAGACATTAATACAGAAATAAAAAGCCAAATGAATAAAATAAAAAATAAAAGAAGATGTTATAACTGATACCACAGGAATACAAAGAATCATAAAAGACTACTGTGAGCAATTATACATCAATAAATTGGACAACCTTAAAGAAATAGATAAATTCCCAGAAATATTCAATCTTTCAAGACCGGATCAGGAATAAATAATAAAAAAAATTATGTATTGAATACTAGTAGTGAAACTGAATCAGTAATCAAGCACCCCTCCCCCACAAAAAAGTCAGGGTCCAAATGGCTTTGCATTCATCAAATGGTGAGTTCTACTAAATACTTATAGAAGAGTTAAAACCTATCTTTCTCAAATTATTGAAAAAAAGCAAAGAGGAAAAAACATTTGCAAACTCATTTAATGAGGAGAGCATTACCCTGATACCAAACCAGACAAAGATGCCACACAAAAATGAATTTATAGACCAATATCCCTGATGAACATGGATGCAGAAATCTGCAACACAACATTAGCACACTGAATTCGACAATGACAACAAAAATTCTTCCAGTAAAGTGGGTACAGAGAAAATATACCTCAATATAATGAAGCCCATATATGATAAACCCATACCTGACATCATGTTCAGTGGTGACAAGCTCAAAAATTATTCTCTAAATCAGGAACATGACAAGGATACCCAGTTTCCCGAAGTTCCAGCCACAGTAATTAGGCAAGAAAAAGAAATAAAATGCAGCCAAATTGAAAAGAAAGAAGTTAAAGTGTCACTATTTACAGAAGACATGATACTACATATAGGAAGGCCACAAAACTCCACCAAAAACTATTCAGTGCTTGCAGGAGGAAAAACTAATATACAAAATCCTTTGCATTTTTATAAAAAAATAATAAACTCTCAGAAAGAGACATGAAATAAACAATCCTATTTCCAATTACATTAAAAAGAGTAAAACACCTGCATTAAAAATAAAACACCTAATAATTTAACCAAGGAGGTGAAAGACCTGAAGTCTAAAAACTGTAAGACACTGGTGAAAGAAAGATGACACAAGTAAACGTGATGATACACCATGCTCATGAACTAGAAGAATCAGTAAAGTGTTCATATTACCCAAAACAATCAACTGATTCAGTGCAATCCTGGTCAAATACCAATGGACCTTTTCATAGAAGTAGAACAGTTCAGTTCAGTTCAGTCAGTCGTGTCTGACTCGTTGCAACCCCATGAATCGCAGCACGCCAGGCCTCCCTATCACCAACTCCCAGAGTTCACTCAGACTCACGTCCATCGAGTCAGTGATGCCATCCAGCCATCTCATCCTCTGTCATCCCCTTCTCCTCCTGCCCCCAAGCCCTCCCAGCATCAGAGTCTTTTCCAGTGAGTCAACTCTTCTCATGAGGTGGCCAAAGTACTGGAGTTTCAGCTTTAGCATCATTCCTTCCAAAGAAATCCCAGGGTTGATCTCCTTCAGAATGGACTGGTTGGATCTCCTTGTAGTCCAAGGGACTCTCAACAGTCTTCTCCAACACCACAGTTCAAAAGCATAATCCTCAAATTTGTATGGAACCACAAAAAAACCCTGAATAGACAAAATAATCTTGATAAAGAAGAATAAAACCAGAGATATCCTAGTCCACTGATTTCAAATCACATATAAAGCCACAGTTATCAAAACATTATAGTGCTAGCATAAACACAGATACATAGATCAATGCAATAGATTAGAGAATCAGAAATAAGCCCATGCTCATTTGATCAGTTAATCTAGGAAAAGGACACAAGAATATACAATGGGGAAAAGACAGCCCCTTCAATAAACAGTGTCATTGGGAAAACTGGATGACTACATGTAAAATAATAAGACTGAATCACTTTTTTATACCATATAAAGCAATTAATTCTAAATGGATTACAAATTTCAATGAAAGACCTTAAATCATAAAACTCCTAGAAGAAAACATAGGCAATAACCTCTTCAACATTAGTATTAGCTATATTTTTTCAGATGTGTGTTCTCAGGCAAGGGCAACAAAAGCCAAAATAAATAAATGGGACTGCTGCTAAGTCACTTCAGTTGTGTCCGACTCTATGTGACCCCATAGATGGCAGCCTACCAGGCTCCCCACCCCTGGGATTCTCCAGGCAAGAACACTGGAGTTGGGTTGCCATTTCCTTCTCCAATGCATGAAAGTGAAAAGTGAAAGTGAAGTCGCTCAGTTGTGTCCGACTCTTCACGATCCCATGGATTGCAGCCTACCAGGCTCCTCTGTCAATGGGATTTTCCAGGCAAGAGTACTGGAGTGGGGTGCTATTGCCTTCTCCTATATAAACCTAAAAAGCTTTTTTTACAGTGAAGGAAATCAACAATAAAATGAAAAGGCAACATACTGGATGGGAGAAGATCCCTACAAACAATGTATCCAGTGAAGGCTAGTATCCAAAACATATAAAAATCTCATGGAACTCAATATCAAAAACCAAACAACCCAATTAAAAAGCGGGAAGTTGACCTGAGTCTACTTTTTTCCAAAGATGACATACAGATAACCAGCAGGCAAATGAAATTGTATTCAATATCATTAACAGTAAGGGAAATGTGAATTGAAACCACAATGAAATACCACCTCACACATCATTATGGCTATTACAAAAAAGGCAAAGACAAACGTTAGCAGGGATATNTGAAATTGTATTCAATATCATTAACAGTAAGGGAAATGTGAATTGAAACCACAATGAAATACCACCTCACACATCATTATGGCTATTACAAAAAAGGCAAAGACAAACGTTAGCAGGGATATAGAGAAAAGGGAATATTTGTTCATGGTTGAAAGTGAAAGTGAAGTCGCTCAGTCATGTCCAACTCTTTGTGACCCCATGGACTGTAGCCTACCAGGCTCCTCTGTCCATGGGATTTTCCAGGCAACAGTACTGGAGTGGATTGCCATTTCCTTCTCCAGGGGATCTTCCTGACCCAGGGATCAAATCCAGGTCTCCCGCATTGGGTTGGTGAGGTGTATATTGGTAAACAGTATGGAGGTTTCTCAAAAGGAAAAAAAAAGAGAGAAAGAGAGAGAGAGAGAACTACCATATGCTCCAGCAATTCTGCTTCTAGGTATTCATCCAAGAAAACACAAACACTATTTCAAAAAATGTATGTTCATTATAGCACTATCTAAAATAGCCAAGATATGGAAAAGTGCCCATCCATAGTTAAATAAAGAAAAATGTAGTATATGCATACAATGGAATATTATCCATAAAAATATGAACTCATCATTTATGGCAACAGGGATGGGTCTCGAGGTTATTATGTTAAGTGAAATAAATCTGAGTAAAATTACTGCATGATTTCATTTACATATGGAATCTAAAAAACAAGCACAAATAGACATACAGATACAGAAAGCAAACAGGTGGCTGTGGATGGGATTGAGGGTGGTTGATGGAGCTAGGAAGGATGAACAAAGTAGGTGAAGGGGATTAAGAGATACAAAATTTCAGCTATAAAATAAATGTCAGAGCAATGTAGTCAATAATGTAGCAAGTTTCTATGGTGATGAATGGTAACTGGTCTTCTTGCAGTGATCATTTCTTAAAGTATAAAAATTTGGATCGGTACATTATACACAATACAGTACTGAATGTTAACTACAACTTAAATTTTAAAATGTGGACTAGTGATTTATACTCATTTTATGAGTATAAATGGTACCAATATACTTAGGACATTGTCCTCCGTAGGCATTAACAGAAAAATAATTAGAAATTTAATAATAAATAATTTAGATAATGTTTTGTAAAAACTACACTGTTTTTCTGACTGGCAAAGAAACATCATAGAGCTATACTTTAGGACAATAATGCTGCCAAAAATGTGAAGTAGATTCAAAGAAGACAGATTCAAAAAGAGTAGAAGGCAATTAAAATATAATGAGAGCAAAACCAAGATTCTGCCAAGGGGATATACCAAAACAAAAAAAAGTGGTATAAGCGATTCCAGAGATAGCAACAAATTTTGTTGCTAATGAGAAGTAAGGGCAAAAAGGAAATGAAAAAGTAATATTTTCCAATTCTCAGTAACTGAGAACATGCCACTAACTAAAACGGAGAATTTCCTACTTGGAGCAGGTTTGGTGGGAAGGTTAAATTTGGGACATATCAAGTTTGAGGTGGAAATCTCAACGAGCAACTCAAGTTGCAGAGGTGGAAAAATTATTCTAGGGAAAATTATAGGAATATGACAAAATAAGCAAATCAGGGAACACAGCCACAGTTGAAACGCAAATCCATGGAAAGAAGACAAAGTATAATACTGAAAGGCAGGCTTCAAGGATAGGAAAAGAATCAGGAGAGGAAGATAATTTTTCACAGAAAAGGGAGGTTAATGCTGTGGTATGGTGAGTCTCTCTGCAGGATTAGGAATGAAGATTTTTTTTATTTGGCAATAGTCAGGTCACTTTTCCCTAGAAGAGACCAACTTCAGTGCAGATGAAATCTGGTTGGCAGTGAGTTAAAGGCAGAACAGAGGGAAAGGGGATGCAGTACTGATAGTAGGTTACTCTTTGATTCCAGTCAGGGTTCTTGGTAGCAAGAAACAGAAACCAACTCTGGCTGAGTGAGACAGAAAGGGTTTTTGTTGAAAGAGTATTGAGTGTTAGCAGAACTGAAAGAAAGGCTCGGTAACCAAGCTCAGGGCCATGCACACCACAGGCAGGATTCAAAACAAGCACACGACCATCACAAGTCAGTTCCAGATAGTAAAGTTCGCACTTTCAGGTCAGCAAGCTCTAGACAAAGGTTGGTACCATTAATACCACTTTCACTACTGTTCTGGGTCCCTACACTCCAGGAAAATGTGTAAACTGCCTTGAAAGTGACTAGCTATGACTATCTCTTTGGCATATGACCACCAGGTTAACAGAGCCTGGGTTGTGTATCTCCACACTGGTAGTAAAGGAAGATGGAGAACTAAGTGGCATTTTCGGCTTCTCTAGTGAGAGAAATGCTCCTTCTCTTACCGAGATTCCTAAAGTAAAGGAGCTATACAATATTAGTAAGTAGGTTCAGATGCTGGGCAATCATAAGAATATGCATATCTAATATGTATCCAATATATATTATGTACAATCTATACATAAAAAATAGAATGGGAAACACTAGAGATCTCTTCAAGAAAGTTACAGATATCAAAGGAACATATCATGCAAAAATAAGGCCACAATAAATGGTATGGACTCAACAGATGCAGAATATATCAAGAAGAGGTGGCAAGAATACACAGAAGAACCATACAAAAAGATCTTAATGACACAAGGGTGTGATCACTCACCTAGAGCCAGACATCCTGGAGTGCAAAGTCAAGTGAGCCTTAGGAAGCATCACTACAAACAAAGCTAGTGAAGATGATGGAATTCCAGCTGAGCTATTACAAATCCTAAAAGATGATGCTGTGAAAGAGCTAACTCAATATGCCAGCACATTTGAAAATCTCAGCAGTGGCCACAGGACTAGAAAAGGTTAGTTTTCATTCCAATCTCAAAGAAAGGCAATGCCAAAGAATGTTAAACCAGTGTACAACTGCACTTATTTCACACACTAGCAAAATAACGTTGAAATTCTCCAAGCCAGGCTTCAACAGTACATGAACTGTGAGCTTCCAGATATTCAAGGTGGATTTAGAAAAGGCAGAGGAAACAGAGATCAAATTGCCAACATTCATTGGATCACAGAAAAAAAGCAAGAGAATACCAGAAAAAATCTACTTCTGCTTTATTGACTATGCTAAACCCTTTGACTTTGTGGATCAAAACAAACTGTGGAAAATTCTTCAGGAGATAGGAGTACCAGAACACCTTACCTGCCTACTGGGAAACTTGTATGCAGGTTAAGAAGCAACAGTTAGAACTGGACATGGAACAATGTACTGGGTCAGAATTGAGAATGGAATACATCAAGGCTGTATGTTGTCACCCTGTTTATTGAAATTCTATGCAGAGAACATCAGGCAAAATGTGAGGCTGAATGAAGCATAAGCTGGAATCAAGATTGCAGAGGGAAATATCAATAACCGCAGATATGTAGATGACACCACCGTTATGGCAGAAAGCAAAGAGGAACTAAAGAGCCTTCTGATGAAGGTGAAAGAGGAGAGTAAAAGTTGGCTTAAAACTCAACATTCAAAAAATGAAGATCATGGCATCTGGGACTATCACTTCATGTCAAATTGATGGGGAAACAATAGAACCAGTGAAAGACTTCTTTTTCTTGGGCTCCAAAATCACTGCAGATGTGAGTGCAGCCATGAAATTAAAAGACATTTGCTCCTTGGAAGAAGAGCTATGATGAACCTAGACAGCATATTACACAGCAGAAACATTTCTTTGCCTACAAAGGCCTGTAAAGTCAAAGCTACGGTTTTTCCAGTAGTCCTGTATGTAGGTGAGAACTAGTTTAAAAAAGGAAAAGTGCCGAAGAATTTATGCTTTTGAGTTGTAGTGTTGGAGAAGACTTTTGAGAGTCACTTGGACTGCAAGGAGATCAAACCAGTCAATCCTACAGGAAATCAATCCTGAATATTCATTGGAAGAACTGATGATGCTTTGGCCACCTGATATAAAAAGTCAACTCATTGGAAAAGACCCTGATGTTGTGAAAGACTGAAGGCAGGAGGATGACAGAGGATGAGATGGTTGGATGGCATCACCGACTCAATGGACATAAGTTTGAACAAGGTCTGGGAGATGGTGAAATACAGGAGAGTCTGGCATGCTGCAGTGAATGGCGCGGCAAATAGTCGGACATGACTGAGTGACTGAACAGCAACAAAATATATATCCAAGAAGTTTGGTATTAGAAAGAAGAAAATCTGAAGCAGAAATTAGCAATTTTTTTTTGAACAGAGATTTAAATATGAGAAGAAAGAGTCAAAAGAAACAGAGAAACTGAATACACTACAGAAGTAAATATTTAATAGCAACAAGCCTATTTAGGAAGCAGGAAATCATATTACACAGAGCAGAGATAAAGGAGTTGGCTTTGGAATAAGAAAGGAAAGCTCAAGAGAAGTAACTTCTAGAGTTACTTTGAGAAGGAACTCTGAAAGCTAAATATGATGATAGCGATTTACCTATACTTTTACTTTTGAGTCATCAAACAACAATTAAATACTACCTACTAAAAACTATTCTGATAGTAATGTTAATAGAACAGGTTATAAAGCATTTATTATTTTTAGATATCATTCTAATTAACTTATATAATTCTGTTAACAACCAGATAAGCATTGTTATTGATATTTTACAGAGGAGGAAACTAAGTATCCAATGAGGTTAGGACTCAAGTTTATCTGATTTCAAGACTTTAAGGATAAAATAATATGCGATGCACTTTGAGAGAATACTTTGAAACCATGAAACAGATGTACTTTTTTACTCTCTATAAATCATATTGACTTAACACTTTCCATCCCCTAACTCCTTAATACTCTTTCCCCATAGAGAGACTATACAAACACAGTCAGACAGATCATTATTTAGCTCTAAGTTCTACTTAAAATCTTTTTTTAACAGTAAAGTAGGGCTTCAAGAGATTCCCTTTATATGTCAAAGGCAAGGCTTACAGGTCTGCAATAACAGTTTTGCTGTAAGACACAATATAGAGGATAGAGGATAGGGGAAATGAAATACAAGAAGGTAAGTTCTTAACATATGAGAAGAGGAAAAAACACTCTGATGTTTGAAGAAGCTTCCAGAGATATGGAAGAGGTCAGATGATGCTAGAGTCCCTGAGGTTATGAAAACTCTCAATAGAAGCCTGATAATTCAAGATAAAACCTGATAACATGCATGGAATATTGTATATGACTAGAGAAACTTCCCCAGGATTGTGCCTCCTGTTTACCCCAAGAGATTTTGAGGAAGAAAAGATGCCCTCTATAAGGCAATGGACCTGAAGAAGATGAAGCTTAGGTTAAAGAAATAACAGAATGCAGGCACCCTTAGAGAAGTAAAGTTATGGCAAGGTTCACAGATTTCCACAGTGGGTGCCAAGGAGCTGTTCAAATGACTAGACAGTCACTGCAGTGCCCAGCAGATAGCTGTACTGGGTACTCAGTGACCTGCCCACAGGACAGACAAGGAGAACACGAGAACACTTGAGCCAGTCTCTTTTGCGCTATGAGGGGACTCCCAGATCATATTCTAGGATAAAGAAAGAGGAGTAGAGGAAAAGAGATTCAATGAATGAGTAATGTTAATGAAAAAATGAGATGATGGAGCAAAAATTAAGACAATTTATATTGCATACCCTTAGTTTTCAGTTGATAGAGTCAGTGGTTGATATTGAACAGAATTGTGATTGATAAGAGAGGCCAAGGAGAACAGAGATTTAAAACAGTTACTAGGTGAATTAGTTGGTCTTTTAACCCTGAATAGGGAAAAAAGAAACTGCTTCTAAGAGGCACTTAAAGCCTAAAAACAGGTCCATCACTTAAATTTTAAATGAATGTAAGCCTTGTAGATAATTTAAATATACAACAGGTATTAAATAGTTTTCTAAATTATATCGTCTTGTTCATAAAACAAACCATCTAGAGCATAAAGTTTTTGCATATAACACTTTAAATGTGTGTGTGTGTGTGTGTGTGTGTGTGTGTGTGTTAGTCACTCAGTCGTGTTCAACTCTTTGAGACCCCATGGACTGTAGCCTGCCAGATTCCTCTGTCCATGAAATTCTCCAGACAAGAATACTGCATTGGGTTGCCAGTACCTGCTCCAAAATGTTTGTATTTCCAGGTATTTTGAATCTAGAATATAACTGCATGTGAAGGTTATATTATTGTTATCCTGGACTTGATATTTCTAAATATTTTTAATATTTTTAACAATTTAAAAGATTTAATAAAATTTAAATATTTTTAAAAATAAAATAAAAATAAAACCACTCATTTAAATTCAAAAGTTAATAAATTATTAAACAAACTTTAAATTGATTTATAAATTGATTTATAAACAATTTATATTTTACATCATTTAAAAAGTCTGTATATCTATAAATTATAAGTTTATGTGTATGTATGCATATATATAAATACATAGATATATAGTCCTTTGGGAATGAACAAATATAGGTTGAAATTAAAAAAAAAAAAAAAGCACTAACCAAACTGAATTTGTCTGTGTTCCTCAGATATTTCACTTGGGTTCACAGAAATACTGGGCCAAGGACACCAAGCTATTCAGGCAATTTCAAGATGAATTTAAAGAAACTTGCTCTATCAATGACAATAATTCAAACGAGGTCATATAAAACAACGTTTCTCAACTATTCTCAAATTCAGGTTAGACAATGACTCCAGGCCACTGGAGACCAGATGCTACAGGGAGAAAAGTATTAACTTTATCACTAAATAAACGCTCAGCATCTCCTGTCCTAATTAAGAATGAATACAGTGGCATCAAAATAAGTACATCTGTGTGCTCTAAACCTGATTTTAAATCCAGGACACAAAACCTCTTGGAAAACTTAGATTCAACCTATATCAAATGAAGAATATAAAAGTTATAATTATAAATTATGTTTGCTGATAAAGACAAGAATGTAATGTCCTATTCAAGAAAGGCTATGACAAGTTTTAGGAGGTACATTTATCTGCTATGTATCACATAGTAGATGTCTATTTTTTTAATGTATTTTTTTTTGTTTAGTCAGCTAAGTGACACTACAGACCCCAGGCACAGATATAAAATCATCAGGGAGACATTTTGGGAGGTTTTCAGATAACTTTTAGAAAAGTGAAATTCTTACAGATTATATTCCTAGACATTCTCTCTATAACTTCTTTATTACTCTGGTAATTCCTGGAGTTCCATTTTCCTTTTTCCTGTCATAGTAAGAGTGACAGATCTCCCTTTTTGGAGCACATTTAGGTCAGTATGCTGGATCTAACCAACACAATGTCAATAACTGTAGGCATATTATGACTCTTCTGATAGGCACATAGCTCAGGGAATATTTTGTTGCATCTACATTTTTTCAGTATAATGCTTGAGTTATAAATACTTTAGGCAAATAAATATTAGATCATTCATTCAAGTGATATTGATTGAAGACAGAATATCTACTTAATTCCAGGTGACATTCTAGGATACAACTCAAATGAGACTAAGTCAGTCCCTGATGCCACTTTAAATACCAGGTACACTAAAAGGTTAAAAAAAAATTTATCAGCAATTATAAAAAGCATCATAATGGAAAGTTACTATTTGCTATTACTGTGAATATGTAACATATGGAACAGATCAACCTTATCATATTTGCCTCATGACCTCTTAATAAGATCTTCCTTAAGCTTTCAGAATATTTGGCAAAATAAAAGTAGCACAAAGGCTTTGTACAACTTAGTTTAGAATATAATTAGGATACAATTGTCCAAGAATATAAAAAGAATTACATCCAAAAAATTACCACCAATAATAAACCTGTTATAGAATTGTTACAGACGTTTTTTCTAAAAACTGAGAAAAAAATAAACATTTGTACTATAATTACACTATTAAAATAATAACTTTCTCAAGCTTCATGAAGCACTTCTGTAGGAACTAAACAATGAGTTTTGGTTTTTTTTACTTTTACTTTTTTTGAAGTCTTACAGGTATTAAGGGAGAATATGCTAATATCTGTTGTCTACAACGGTTATTTCAACGGACTTTTGTGACATGGAATTATATTTTACTGGCTGTGCTTCATTCTGGGGTTTCAGTTCAGTTCAGTTGCTCAGTCGTGTCTGACCCTTTGTGACCCCGTGAATCACAGCATGCCAGGCCTCCCTGTTCATCTGATCCATATAATAAGCAAATATTTTAAAGTGAAACGCCTTGCTAAATGTTATCTAATTTTCTGGGGTAGAAAGAGCACTGCACTTCCAGCTAGGAGATCTAAAGGGACTAAGAGTCCCTGAAGCTCAGTTTTTCATCCTGAAAATAGGAATGTGTAAGCAACAAACAGAACAGTCTATATGTGCAAGCACTTTGTAAACTGTTCAGCCCTATACCAAACTGGCCAATCTAGTTCTTTGCCCCAGTTCTCAGGTTCCATGGTCTCTGATATATGTAGTACTTCAGGTTTGTTTTTGTGTGTGTGTGGTTTTTTTTTTTTTTTTTTTGTCTTAAGATCACCTCCCTCCAGCTTCCAGTGATGTGTCTTGCTTCTTAGTTTCAACAGTCTGAGATCTGATAAATAACAACTGCCTCCTCTTATAAGCACATCACACGTGCCATTTGTCTTCACAACTAAGAAAGGAGCTTAGAGGGGTCATACAGTTAATATGTTGCAGACTCTGGCTTCAAACCCAGACAGGTTGTTTTATGTTCTTTTGATATCAATACATACCATGTTCATTACTGCCTGGTCACACAAGTCTCCTGAGGACAAAGATGGTGACTTATGCATCTCTGTGCTCATGAAGTCCAGTGATCTGTTTTGCAGTGGCACACAATATATTTGTTAAGTGAATAACCCGTGTGTGTGACTAATTTATGCTCCTCTTCCTGCAGTCAAAGCCTATTTCCTTTGGTTTTGATATAAAAACAATAAATTACTAGGTTGGTAAACATCTTTATATTAATCCTGTGTGAGGTTTGTGTAGTAAGTATGTATGTGTTTATTTAACAGTTCTTTTTCTAGGATTTTATATGTAGGGTATAAGCATATATTCCTGTTGTTCAGTCGCTAAGTTGAGTCCAGCTCTTTGTGACCCCATGGACTGCAGCACGTTAGCCTTCTTTGTCCTTCACAATCTTCCAGAGTTTCCTCAGACTCATGTCCACTGAGTAAATGATGCCATCCAGTCAACTCATCCTTTGTGGCCCTCTTCTCCCGTATTTAATCGTTCCCCAAATCAGGGTCTTTTCCAGTGAATCGGCTCTTCACATCTGGTGGCCAAACACTGGAGTTTCAGCTCCAGTATCAACCCTTCCAATGAATATTCAGGGTTGATTTCCTTTAGGATTAGCTAGTTTGAACTCCTTGCTGTCCAGGGGACTCCCACCAGTCTTCTCCAGCGCTACAGTTAGAAAGCATCAGGTCTTCAGCTCTCAGCCTTCCTTATGGTTCAACTCTCACTTTTACACATGACTACTGGAAAAACCACAGCTTTGACTATATGGACTTTGTTGGCAAATGTCTCTGCTTTTTAATATGTTGCCTAGGTTTGTCAAAGCTTTTCTTCCAAGGAGTAAGCATTTGTCTTAACCCTCCACATTTCACTTCTAAGTGTTTTTATGGCAAGAAATATTAGAACCATAAAAATTCTCTAGACTCCCTTCTCTCCTCCCAAAAGAAAAACAATTAACAAAAAGTAAACCCAGAATATTTTATTTATTCATACCCTCCATGCCTAAAACAGAGTTAAAGCAGCTTCCAAAGTGAAATATAGCATGGTAGAAATACAATCTAAAAGTGAATCAGCATGAAAATATTAATAGGAAAATGAGATAAGGTCAGCAATTAAAGCAGTCAACAATATATATCCTAAAAAGTTCCTATGACTGGCTAAAAGTAGGGCCACAGAACTTTCTAGAAACGGGAAAAAGGAACAATTGCAGTGTTCATGAGGCAACAAACCAGTTGCCTAATTCTAATTACTCCTGATGTTGACATCATGGAGAAGATTTTTCTGTGAGTCCTCACAGAAAATTAGTTTAATGTAATAAACAGCCCTCTCAAACTATCCTGACAGTAAACATTGTGATGGATTTTATGGTGCTGTTTGTTAAAATACACCTCAATAAAGGTTGATAGCTTCTTATGAGAACATAATATGATAAAAGGGATTTCTCAGAGCACTAGTAAGAGGTAGTCCAGTGCAAGCTGTATGATAGTCTGCCTTAATCCAAGAGGATCTCAAAATAACAGCAGAGAAACCTCTGAAGCTCTGGACAATTGGTGTGTGTAGACTGTAAGTGTGTGTTTCGCTAGGCAGCTTCCAGGTAGCATCAACAGCCTTCATCAGATTCTTGGGGCTGCTGGGAGAAGAAATGGAAGAACTGATCATGTTCCCTCAGGCAAGCTCTGTAAAAGACTTTGAGCAACAGTGAGTTCAAGGTTATGGTTACTGAGAGGAAGAGGTTCTGCTAGCCTCTTAGCCAGTTCCCTGCAGAGTAAGAGTGGGATGGATTTCCTTTTTTGAAAACTTTGTTTCACACTTAATTCCACTAAAAGTCCATTTGGCAGGGCAACATTCTCTTCAGAAAGAATTAAACATTCATTCTAACACAAAGACAAATGAGTAATAATACAAGCTATATATACTTTTTATAAAATCAACTGAAAAGATGTCATAAAACAATGTTACATTTAATAATAATAGAACAAAATTTAAAGGCATAAACATTTGAAAACTTGGTCCCTAATCATTAATTGCTATTATTTGCAATTTAAAATAATCCTAATTTCCAGATCTGTGTACACAATTTTATGTACAGCTTCATATGTATTTTTTAATTCATTCACTTTATTTACACAAAAACAAATAGATCACCCAAGTGATGAGGTTTATGCAAAATCAACTCTAGTCACTAGCTATAGATGACGAATTATGATGGATGTTCTTTATATTTTGCATTTTTATACGGATCATTTATATTTGTTCCTCTCCTAAACTTGGGTAAAAAAAATTAATCTTTTACTCTTTGGAACTATTGTAACTATATTAAGATAATTCTATTGGGAAATTATGATGCTAACCATTATTGCTTCCCTGGTAGCATAGCTCAGCTGGTTAAGAATCCGCCTGCAATGCAGGAGAGCCCGGTTCGATTCCTGGGCTGGGAAGATCCTCAGAGACTGGAACGGCTACCCACTCCAGTATTCTTGCTGAAGATTTCCATGGACAGAGGAGTCTGGCATGCTGTAATCCATGGGGTTCCAAAGAGTTGGACATGACTGAGCGGCTTTCACTCACAACCATTATGGAAAACTTACATAAGGGAAAAATCTATTCTTCTGAGTAGAAACTCTCTCTGTAAGTAAAATTTTCCTTCCCTTGCCTACTTTAATGCAATTTAGCTTGATTTTATAGTAAGTGCTAAATTTTTAATATCAATTTTATAATTTACTCTTATTTCAGAGAGTCAGTTTATCAACCACCTGGGGAAGCAATTTAACTTAAGACTATCAAACAATTAACAAAATCAAATATACATTTAGTTTGACTTTAATTTTATTAAAGGCTTTTTGAAAAAATGACAATACAACATAAGTTTATTGATTAGCTGTCTATTAAATTACTTTCTCCCACTTGTCCTTTTTCTCTTTGCCCTTTTTGAGTGAAAAAGCAAAACAGGAAGTTGAAGTAGAAGAAATAACCTGCACTGTACTCAGGAACAGACATAAAGCGGCTACAGTCCAGGCTCCCTGGAGAGAGCAGTGGCACACTCACTGGTCTTTTTCTGGAGCATAGCAAGAACTCCTAATGCCTCTGAAAGCCCAGTAACACATTTGTATATTTATTTATGAGATTTTCCCTGTCTAATGTGTATTTCCTAGGAGACTGGAGAGATACCCCAGAACATTCATTCAATTGCTTTAAAGTTACAAAGAATAAATGTATCAAAATCTTCATTTTAACCTGTCTAATTACTTAGTGGAGCTCTTTAAACATAGTCAGTAGACAATAAACGTATGTTGTTTCCATGAGCATTTCATTTTGCAAATAATCAAGGCCAAAAGGTAAATGTAGGTCACTTTTTTTTTTTTACTCAATAATTAGTTTCTTTCAATCATCTAAACTTATTACTAGGCAAGGGAAAAATATGGAGTAAAATATGCTATTAAAATATGCAAAATGAATTCTGGGGCCAGAGTTAAATAAATCTATTTTCAAGAACTTTTGTAGTATTGATATCTATTTTTAAATATCAATACATCTAATATGTTTCATCCATTTGCATACATTGGCAAAATTTGTTTTTAACCATATATATTTATTTCTAATATTCTGAATTATTTTGACTTTTTAAGTAACAAAACAGTGAAGTCTTATAATAGAATTTAGAGTTCTTATTTCTAAACTGAAATCTATTAATAATAAGATATAACATTGTGAGGGTCATGATTATTTTATACTGATTCTGTATCTCATATAATATTTTTAAAAATATCAATTCATATCATTGAAATGTTATAAAACAGGTTAAAAATATAATTTACCTTGTATAATAATCAGAACCAGAAAATATTATTTTATTGAATGTAAAGAAGAATGAATATCTTTAGGGGAAAAAAACATGTAGTAGGTAGCAAGGTAAGCCCTGAATTTCTCACAGAGAACATCATAAAAAGTTAAATGGATTGAAATAATGAAAAATAATATTAAAATGTATTAAACTTGTCCTATCCAAAATTATTATTTTTCATGGTGACAGTTTTATGATTCATAGGTTAACAAAATAATTATGTATATTAGATTACTTTAATACATTCAATTGTCAGGTGAATATCACATACAAATTTGGCCTAGATATTCTACTCTTTCATATGAGATATATAATTTACATAAAAAATAGTACAGAGAAGTGTCATATTCCTTGAAATGAAAAATTGAGCTCAGTAAAATCAAATTATTTGAGGCCTGGGGTACTATGATAGTTTAGACAAAATTCTGAAAATGGAAATTCCAGGATACTATGCATGTTTGTAAGTTGAGTAGGCAGAACATAAGTTAAGCTGACAATTTGTTAAAAGTCCATTTCAGAAATATTTTTGTGACTTTTAATATTTCTGTGGCTTCAGACTATAATCAATGTTTATTTGTTTATTTCATGGCTCAGCCAAGTTTCAGCATTAATTTATGAAACTAGACTACTCAGGAGAAACCTCTCTAAAATTAAGCAAACAGATGTCTGTTGATATCATGTGCTAAGCAATTATTTACATCAAACAATTAGTTGAACTTGTATAAACAATAACTTAGACTTTGGGGTCTCCAGGCATAATTTTGTAGCTTAGAATTCCAGCTATATTTTCCTTTTGGGTGAAAGGACAAATATTTAGGGATGAAATGTGTTTATTACAATATATATTCCTTATCAGAGTTTTTTCCTAGTTATAATCTTCAGAGTCCTGTTAGGGAGGTGATAATAAGCTATTATACTGTGTCAGACTTTATTTTGGGGGGCTCCAGAATCACTGCAGATGGTAACTGCAGCCATGAAATTAAAAGCCGCTTACTCCTTGAAAGGAAAGTTATGGCCAACCTAGATAGCATATTAAAAAGCAGAAACACTACTTTGCTAACAAAGGTCTGTCTAGTCAAGGCTATGGTTTTTCCTGTGGTCGTGTATGGATGTGAGAGTTGGACTGTGAAGAAAGCTGAATGCCGAAGAATTGATGCTTCTGAACTGTGGTGTTGGGGAAAACTCTTGAGAGTCCCTTGGACTGCAAGGAGATCTAACCAGTCCATCCTAAAGGAGATCAGTCCTGTGTGTTCACTGGAAGGACTGATGCTAAAGCTGAAATTCCAATACTTTGGCCACCTCATGCGAAGAGTTGACTCATTGGAAAAGACTATGATGCTGGGAGGGACTGGGGGCAGGAGGAGAGGGGATGACAGAGGATGAGATAGCTGGATGGCATCACCGACTCGATGGGCATGAGTTTGGGTAAACTCCAGGAGCCAGTGATGGGCAGGGAGGCCTGGTGTGCTGCAATTCATGGGGTCACAAAGAGTCGGACTGAACTGAACTGATTACTTTGCAAAGATATTTCTATTCTATTATGGGGGAAAAAAATGTCCTTGATTCAGATAGATTTGAACCTCTGTTGCCAAGACTACAAACATGTGCATGCTTGTTAGGCAGTACTCAGAAATCATCAGTTGAGAATCAGGAGCACCATGTGCTCAGCATTTTCTCATTTCTTGCTCAGGCACAGTGTGCTGAGGCTGGGTTGTGCTTGAGAAGCTGATTAGAGATCATATAATTTTATCATTACTAGTGAACTGGATAGCACTGGTAGCTGCCTTAGGAAATAGTCATTCGTTTCCTGGACCAGAACATGGTGGATTGCCTGCAGGTTGTATGTTCCAGGTTTGTGTTGTAAAAGCATGGGACACTTAAATACTGTAAATTTCCCCCACTCACCAGCAAAGATCAATTATAGAAAACAGAGTGGGTGTACACTCTTACAGAATTATCTAATAAAAATTCTTTAGGAAAAAAGTTTTGAGTTTCTATTTTCAAGCATAAAATATGAATAATAAACTTTAAATCATCATTTTAAAGGAATTGTTAAAATGGTTTAACTTAGAGCTGCCTTGAATCAGATGCTATCACACTCAAAAAATTCCACACCCAAACATGAAATGAAATGTGAATTATCCTCCCCTTTCTATTTGGGGGTTACCCACCATTATGCTCATTTAAGTAACAAGTATCACAGCTGTATGTTTCCAGTTGTATGTACTTTTTTATCTTCACTTTCTTGATCTTTTGGCATATACTTTTCTTACTCCTTTTTATTGGATTTATATATAATGCAGGATCCACCATGTACCTGTAAATATGCACTACATTTAAGAATTGAGTCTGTCTTGATGTAAAAAAATATCCAAATAAGAGAGTATTTCACATAATCTGGGTGCGTTTTCCCTAATGCAACCTTAAGTCAATAAGTAGGCATTCAGATCTTATACAATATCTTAAGGTCTCAGGGTACAGGTCTTTTAGATCCTTGTAGTTTTTCAAAGTTTCAAAATGAGTTCTGCAACTTCAACTATTTCAAACAAAAAGTAGATGGATGTGTCAAAGTCAAAAAGGGTAAAAGCCAAGTGACTCTGCCTAATTTTTAAAGAAGTTCAACCTGTATTTAATCCACACTGATCATAACAGTGGGATGTGCTCAATACTACTTGCAAGAGAGGCTGAGATATGACATTTTTAAATTGAACATATAGACCTTCATAAAATTGTGAATTAGGCAAATCATGTGTAGACCCTAATCCTCAGTTTCCTTAGTTCTAGCAGTTCAACCCTTCTACTTATAAACATTGAATGAACAACTGAATAGTTAAAAATACAATTAGACTGTCCATAGAATGCACATATAATAACAATTCATTTTAGATATTTACATAGACTGAGCTTTACCTTATAGACTGCTTTGTGTCTAAGACACATGAAACACAACAACTGCCATATTTAAATCAATTAAAATAAATGAATGAAATAGTTATCAACTTTAAGAACCCTATTTAATTGCTATTGTACATTTTATTTCTATACTTATTTAAATCTGATAATCAGAATATCAGTAAATAACACATAATAGAAAAATACATTCATGTATGAAACAATTTATATGTTACAGACATTTATACTTGTACCTTAGTGGGTAAAAAATAACGCACTATTTGTTTGCACTTAGTTGCTCATCATGTCTGACTCTTTGTGACTCCCATGGTTTGCAGCCGGCCAGGTTCCTCTTCTACAGGGGTTATCCAGGCAAGAATACTGGAGTGGGTTGCCATGGCCTCCACCAGGGGATCTTCCCAATTCAGGGATGGAACCCAGGTCTCTTGCACTACAGGTGGATTCTTTGCCAATTGAACCACCAAGGAAGTCCGTAGTAGTGTTTTCAACAGCATGGATTTTACAGTTTGTCATTTTTGAAAAATATAACATTTAATATATATAATTACTCTGGTTTCACATTTTATCTGGTCTTTGTAAAGATTTATAGAAAATTAATGAAAACTATTAATTGTAAGGTGAAAAACTGGGTGTATTTTGGCATTTAAGGAAATGCTTTTCAGATATTTAAAAATTCTGTTTGGACCAGTTGAATGAAAAGATGGAGAATTAGACAAAGAAATGAGAGCATTAATTTATGTTTCCATGTTGAATTTTTAGTAAACCAAAATTATCTATACATAAGACTAATCTCACATAGAAATTAAAACAAATTATATTTTCATTGAAAATATTTTCTCATATAACTTTTAAAATCTGCTAGTTACATGATACAACATAGAGAGGAAAAAATGCTAAAGATAACTTAAGATGCTACTGTGATATACAAAAACTGACTTATAAGTCAGAATGATTAAGTATGTGTAGTACACATACAAGCTTTATAAGCTTCACAATAAACACCTTTCTTAAAAATTAACTGCTCATAAGATGTGACAGTTATTTATTTACTCATGGCCAATTGAAAAATAATTAGATTTTTTGTCTGGGCAATAGTCTTCCATAGAGTAACTAAATATCAGTTTGAAATGAACATTTGTGTAACATCAAAGAACATGTCTATTGTGATCACACTTTTTCTATCACCAGTATGTGGCACAGTTTGTGTCTGGCACATAATCAATGCTCAATAAATATTTGGTGAGTTAATTAAAGGACATGCAGGATAAATACGATTTGGATTTTTAAAATTTTATTTTAGTTCTTGTGTAAATCAACATGTTCCTTATCAAAGGGACAGTTAGATGCAACCAAATTTCATTATGTTTAATTACTAAAGTTTGTTTTACTTTTTACTGAGATCAAGTAATAAAAATGAAACCTTAAAGACATTTTAAAATTTTAGAATTAATCATCTTAAAATCATAATTGTATAATAAAGTTATGGCATAAATTTTGATTGAGTATCCATAAAATTATTTCAGTTGCATTTAGAATTATTTTTATCTATAAAGTACAGAAAGCTTCTAACATACATACTGTTTCTAATTTTTAAAACTAATTCTCTGCTGCACAGTCTCTCTGACAAACTACTAAAGACTGTGAGTAGTATATTTGCTCTCAATTAGAAAATAATATTAATGGAGAGAATCCTCTGTTCTTGGAAGACAAATAATAATTCTCAGCTGGGATCTAATAATAAGCAATACATTCATTTTAAAAGAATATGTGAACTACTAACTGGCATAGTATCATTTTGTTTTTAATATTGGCACTTATCTATTCTGGAAGGTACTTCCTAGCAAACTATATACTGACAAGAATATAGGAGAGCAACACAAGTGTCAATGTGGAACACAAAATGAGTTAATACAGTTTCCCATTTTACTGGGGTCAAAGGCTCTCAGCATGTGCTGATTTAATATGGGCATTAAAAAAATGGTTGTGATTTTGACACGCAGAGTTATAAGAGGGCACATTCTAATCAGAGGAAATAGTATTATTAGAGAAAAGACAAATTTAAAGCTAGTCAGGGACATATTAGTAACATCTCAAATGCTAAAATTCAGCTATGTCCTTAATTAACAGGCAGTGGGAAATAACTTGAGAGTCTGAGAAAGGACATATCTGAGCTATAGTATAGGAAGCTTACTGCATGAGGCCTTGAATGAGAGAAAGAAGAGATGATGACTAGAGCTAAAAGTTATAGCCCTGGCAAGAGATTTAAAAGAGATATTTTTAAAATAGTAAACCAATATTTTTTCCCCCAGTAATTCCTTGGTTTTATGTGTCTTGTGACTCTGCTATTAATTGTTTAAATGGTATTTATTACTTTGTAGGAAACCACATCATCAAGTGAGGAATAACAAGAGTCACTATTCAATGTTGAGATTCAAATAAGACTTAACTGAGATCCCAACAAAAATAGTCTTGAAAAGTTGTATGTGGGGGGGGGTGTATGTGCACACACGTGCATGCATGTGTGCGTGCACATGCATTATAGAGAGAGATTTTCTAAATCCCCCAATTTTCCCTTTGCATTTCACAGGAAGATTTTGGTAAACTGAGCACAAAATTTTGTATGGGCCATACAGTAGAGTTGATGTAGTATATACTTCTATGATGTCAGAGCAGAATTCCTTTAAGAATAAGGAGAAAAAAAGCAAGCTGGGAGACAGTAAATAAACTTGAAGACAATTGTTCTGAAGCAAAGATGATTGCTGATTTTTCTAAAAAGTGACCAAGACTAATACCACCCCTCTTCCTAAACTGCAAGAAAATTTTGCCTTGTAGGGAGCTCTGGGCCAACAAGGGCAACCCTCATAAAATAAAAATATGTTTACACAAGGGAGGGCATAAGATGGCATTTGGTGTATTATAAACTTCAAATAGAATGTTTAATAAGAACTGATGGATTTTTTAAATAAATTGAAAGTGCAAAATACTGCTTCTTTGCTTCACTGAATAAGAAGCATTCAACACTAGTGCCCCTGAATCGAACACTGTAATTTTATCTGATCTAATACAATCTTTCTTTTATTTCTCAAAGACAGTAGGCTCAGTAGATGTAAATATCAGAATCAACATGGTATTTTACCAAATCTGGCTTTCTGAGAAGTGGAATATATTACTTTCAACTTTGTTCTATAACAGTACAAATTCAAGCATAAGTGAAGAATAAGATCTTTCTATTTCCTGAAAAATGCNAGCAAGAACTCCTAATGCCTCTGAAAGCCCAGTAACACATTTGTATATTTATTTATGAGATTTTCCCTGTCTAATGTGTATTTCCTAGGAGACTGGAGAGATACCCCAGAACATTCATTCAATTGCTTTAAAGTTACAAAGAATAAATGTATCAAAATCTTCATTTTAACCTGTCTAATTACTTAGTGGAGCTCTTTAAACATAGTCAGTAGACAATAAACGTATGTTGTTTCCATGAGCATTTCATTTTGCAAATAATCAAGGCCAAAAGGTAAATGTAGGTCACTTTTTTTTTTTTACTCAATAATTAGTTTCTTTCAATCATCTAAACTTATTACTAGGCAAGGGAAAAATATGGAGTAAAATATGCTATTAAAATATGCAAAATGAATTCTGGGGCCAGAGTTAAATAAATCTATTTTCAAGAACTTTTGTAGTATTGATATCTATTTTTAAATATCAATACATCTAATATGTTTCATCCATTTGCATACATTGGCAAAATTTGTTTTTAACCATATATATTTATTTCTAATATTCTGAATTATTTTGACTTTTTAAGTAACAAAACAGTGAAGTCTTATAATAGAATTTAGAGTTCTTATTTCTAAACTGAAATCTATTAATAATAAGATATAACATTGTGAGGGTCATGATTATTTTATACTGATTCTGTATCTCATATAATATTTTTAAAAATATCAATTCATATCATTGAAATGTTATAAAACAGGTTAAAAATATAATTTACCTTGTATAATAATCAGAACCAGAAAATATTATTTTATTGAATGTAAAGAAGAATGAATATCTTTAGGGGAAAAAAACATGTAGTAGGTAGCAAGGTAAGCCCTGAATTTCTCATAGAGAACATCATAAAAAGTTAAATGGATTGAAATAATGAAAAATAATATTAAAATGTATTAAACTTGTCCTATCCAAAATTATTATTTTTCATGGTGACAGTTTTATGATTCATAGGTTAACAAAATAATTATGTATATTAGATTACTTTAATACATTCAATTGTCAGGTGAATATCACATACAAATTTGGCCTAGATATTCTACTCTTTCATATGAGATATATAATTTACATAAAAAATAGTACAGAGAAGTGTCATATTCCTTGAAATGAAAAATTGAGCTCAGTAAAATCAAATTATTTGAGGCCTGGGGTACTATGATAGTTTAGACAAAATTCTGAAAATGGAAATTCCAGGATACTATGCATGTTTGTAAGTTGAGTAGGCAGAACATAAGTTAAGCTGACAATTTGTTAAAAGTCCATTTCAGAAATATTTTTGTGACTTTTAATATTTCTGTGGCTTCAGACTATAATCAATGTTTATTTGTTTATTTCATGGCTCAGCCAAGTTTCAGCATTAATTTATGAAACTAGACTACTCAGGAGAAACCTCTCTAAAATTAAGCAAACAGATGTCTGTTGATATCATGTGCTAAGCAATTATTTACATCAAACAATTAGTTGAACTTGTATAAACAATAACTTAGACTTTGGGGTCTCCAGGCATAATTTTGTAGCTTAGAATTCCAGCTATATTTTCCTTTTGGGTGAAAGGACAAATATTTAGGGATGAAATGTGTTTATTACAATATATATTCCTTATCAGAGTTTTTTCCTAGTTATAATCTTCAGAGTCCTGTTAGGGAGGTGATAATAAGCTATTATACTGTGTCAGACTTTATTTTGGGGGGCTCCAGAATCACTGCAGATGGTAACTGCAGCCATGAAATTAAAAGCCGCTTACTCCTTGAAAGGAAAGTTATGGCCAACCTAGATAGCATATTAAAAAGCAGAAACACTACTTTGCTAACAAAGGTCCGTCTAGTCAAGGCTATGGTTTTTCCTGTGGTCGTGTATGGATGTGAGAGTTGGACTGTGAAGAAAGCTGAATGCCGAAGAATTGATGCTTCTGAACTGTGGTGTTGGGGAAAACTCTTGAGAGTCCCTTGGACTGCAAGGAGATCTAACCAGTCCATCCTAAAGGAGATCAGTCCTGTGTGTTCACTGGAAGGACTGATGCTAAAGCTGAAATTCCAATACTTTGGCCACCTCATGCGAAGAGTTGACTCATTGGAAAAGACTATGATGCTGGGAGGGACTGGGGGCAGGAGGAGAGGGGATGACAGAGGATGAGATAGCTGGATGGCATCACCGACTCGATGGGCATGAGTTTGGGTAAACTCCAGGAGCCAGTGATGGGCAGGGAGGCCTGGTGTGCTGCAATTCATGGGGTCACAAAGAGTCGGACTGAACTGAACTGATTACTTTGCAAAGATATTTCTATTCTATTATGGGGGAAAAAAAATGTCCTCGATTCAGATAGATTTGAACCTCTGTTGCCAAGACTACAAACATGTGCATGCTTGTTAGGCAGTACTCAGAAATCATCAGTTGAGAATCAGGAGCACCATGTGCTCAGCATTTTCTCATTTCTTGCTCAGGCACAGTGTGCTGAGGCTGGGTTGTGCTTGAGAAGCTGATTAGAGATCATATAATTTTATCATTACTAGTGAACTGGATAGCACTGGTAGCTGCCTTAGGAAATAGTCATTCGTTTCCTGGACCAGAACATGGTGGATTGCCTGCAGGTTGTATGTTCCAGGTTTGTGTTGTAAAAGCATGGGACACTTAAATACTGTAAATTTCCCCCACTCACCAGCAAAGATCAATTATAGAAAACAGAGTGGGTGTACACTCTTACAGAATTATCTAATAAAAATTCTTTAGGAAAAAAGGTTTTGAGTTTCTATTTTCAAGCATAAAATATGAATAATAAACTTTAAATCATCATTTTAAAGGAATTGTTAAAATGGTTTAACTTAGAGCTGCCTTGAATCAGATGCTATCACACTCAAAAAATTCCACACCCAAACATGAAATGAAATGTGAATTATCCTCCCCTTTCTATTTGGGGGTTACCCACCATTATGCTCATTTAAGTAACAAGTATCACAGCTGTATGTTTCCAGTTGTATGTACTTTTTTATCTTCACTTTCTTGATCTTTTGGCATATACTTTTCTTACTCCTTTTTATTGGATTTATATATAATGCAGGATCCACCATGTACCTGTAAATATGCACTACATTTAAGAATTGAGTCTGTCTTGATGTAAAAAAATATCCAAATAAGAGAGTATTTCACATAATCTGGGTGCGTTTTCCCTAATGCAACCTTAAGTCAATAAGTAGGCATTCAGATCTTATACAATATCTTAAGGTCTCAGGGTACAGGTCTTTTAGATCCTTGTAGTTTTTCAAAGTTTCAAAATGAGTTCTGCAACTTCAACTATTTCAAACAAAAAGTAGATGGATGTGTCAAAGTCAAAAAGGGTAAAAGCCAATTGAATCTGCCTAATTTTTAAAGAAGTTCAACCTGTATTTAATCCACACTGATCATAACAGTGGGATGTGCTCAATACTACTTGCAAGAGAGGCTGAGATATGACATTTTTAAATTGAACATATAGACCTTCATAAAATTGTGAATTAGGCAAATCATGTGTAGACCCTAATCCTCAGTTTCCTTAGTTCTAGCAGTTCAACCCTTCTACTTATAAACATTGAATGAACAACTGAATAGTTAAAAATACAATTAGACTGTCCATAGAATGCACATATAATAACAATTCATTTTAGATATTTACATAGACTGAGCTTTACCTTATAGACTGCTTTGTGTCTAAGACACATGAAACACAACAACTGCCATATTTAAATCAATTAAAATAAATGAATGAAATAGTTATCAACTTTAAGAACCCTATTTAATTGCTATTGTACATTTTATTTCTATACTTATTTAAATCTGATAATCAGAATATCAGTAAATAACACATAATAGAAAAATACATTCATGTATGAAACAATTTATATGTTACAGACATTTATACTTGTACCTTAGTGGGTAAAAAATAACGCACTATTTGTTTGCGCTTAGTTGCTCATCATGTCTGACTCTTTGTGACTCCCATGGTTTGCAGCCGGCCAGGTTCCTCTTCTACAGGGGTTATCCAGGCAAGAATACTGGAGTGGGTTGCCATGGCCTCCACCAGGGGATCTTCCCAATTCAGGGATGGAACCCAGGTCTCTTGCACTACAGGTGGATTCTTTGCCAATTGAACCACCAAGGAAGTCCGTAGTAGTGTTTTCAACAGCATGGATTTTACAGTTTGTCATTTTTGAAAAATATAACATTTAATATATATAATTACTCTGGTTTCACATTTTATCTGGTCTTTGTAAAGATTTATAGAAAATTAATGAAAACTATTAATTGCANCCAAGGAAGTCCGTAGTAGTGTTTTCAACAGCATGGATTTTACAGTTTGTCATTTTTGAAAAATATAACATTTAATATATATAATTACTCTGGTTTCACATTTTATCTGGTCTTTGTAAAGATTTATAGAAAATTAATGAAAACTATTAATTGTAAGGTGAAAAACTGGGTGTATTTTGGCATTTAAGGAAATGCTTTTCAGATATTTAAAAATTCTGTTTGGACCAGTTGAATGAAAAGATGGAGAATTAGACAAAGAAATGAGAGCATTAATTTATGTTTCCATGTTGAATTTTTAGTAAACCAAAATTATCTATACATAAGACTAATCTCACATAGAAATTAAAACAAATTATATTTTCATTGAAAATATTTTCTCATATAACTTTTAAAATCTGCTAGTTACATGATACAACATAGAGAGGAAAAAATGCTAAAGATAACTTAAGATGCTACTGTGATATACAAAAACTGACTTATAAGTCAGAATGATTAAGTATGTGTAGTACACATACAAGCTTTATAAGCTTCACATTAAACACCTTTCTTAAAAATTAACTGCTCATAAGATGTGACAGTTATTTATTTACTCATGGCCAATTGAAAAATAATTAGATTTTTTTTGTCTGGGCAATAGTCTTCCATAGAGTAACTAAATATCAGTTTGAAATGAACATTTGTGTAACATCAAAGAACATGTCTATTGTGATCACACTTTTTCTATCACCAGTATGTGGCACAGTTTGTGTCTGGCACATAATCAATGCTCAATAAATATTTGGTGAGTTAATTAAAGGACATGCAGGATAAATACGATTTGGATTTTTAAAATTTTATTTTAGTTCTTGTGTAAATCAACATGTTCCTTATCAAAGGGACAGTTAGATGCAACCAAATTTCATTATGTTTAATTACTAAAGTTTGTTTTACTTTTTACTGAGATCAAGTAATAAAAATGAAACCTTAAAGACATTTTAAAATTTTAGAATTAATCATCTTAAAATCATAATTGTATAATAAAGTTATGGCATAAATTTTGATTATCCATAAAAATTATTTCAGTTGCATTTAGAATTATTTTTATCTATAAAGTACAGAAAGCTTCTAACATACATACTGTTTCTAATTTTTAAAACTAATTCTCTGCTGCACAGTCTCTCTGACAAACTACTAAAGACTGTGAGTAGTATATTTGCTCTCAATTAGAAAATAATATTAATGGAGAGAATCCTCTGTTCTTGGAAGACAAATAATAATTCTCAGCTGGGATCTAATAATAAGCAATACATTCATTTTAAAAGAATATGTGAACTACTAACTGGCATAGTATCATTTTGTTTTTAATATTGGCACTTATCTATTCTGGAAGGTACTTCCTAGCAGACTATATACTGACAAGAATATAGGAGAGCAACACAAGTGTCAATGTGGAACACAAAATGAGTTAATACAGTTTCCCATTTTACTGGGGTCAAAGGCTCTCAGCATGTGCTGATTTAATATGGGCATTAAAAAAATGGTTGTGATTTTGACACGCAGAGTTATAAGAGGGCACATTCTAATCAGAGGAAATAGTATTATTAGAGAAAAGACAAATTTAAAGCTAGTTAAGGACATATTAGTAACATCTCAAATGCTAAAATTCAGCTATGTCCTTAATTAACAGGCAGTGGGAAATAACTTGAGAGTCTGAGAAAGGACATATCTGAGCTATAGTATAGGAAGCTTACTGCATGAGGCCTTGAATGAGAGAAAGAAGAGATGATGACTAGAGCTAAAAGTTATAGCCCTGGCAAGAGATTTAAAAGAGATATTTTTAAAATAGTAAACCAATATTTTTTCCCCCAGTAATTCCTTGGTTTTATGTGTCTTGTGACTCTGCTATTAATTGTTTAAATGGTATTTATTACTTTGTAGGAAACCACATCATCAAGTGAGGAATAACAAGAGTCACTATTCAATGTTGAGATTCAAATAAGACTTAACTGAGATCCCAACAAAAATAGTCTTGAAAAGTTGTATGTGGGGGGGGGGTGTATGTGCACACACGTGCATGCATGTGTGCGTGCACATGCATTATAGAGAGAGATTTTCTAAATCCCCCAATTTTCCCTTTGCATTTCACAGGAAGATTTTGGTAAACTGAGCACAAAATTTTGTATGGGCCATACAGTAGAGTTGATGTAGTATATACTTCTATGATGTCAGAGCAGAATTCCTTTAAGAATAAGGAGATAAAAAGCAAGCTGGGAGACAGTGAATAAACTTGAAGACAATTGTTCTGAAGCAAAGATGATTGCTGATTTTTCTAAAAAGTGACCAAGACTAATACCACCCCTCTTCCTAAACTGCAAGAAAATTTTGCCTTGTAGGGAGCTCTGGGCCAACAAGGGCAACCCTCATAAAATAAAAATATGTTTACACAAGGGAGGGCATAAGATGGCATTTGGTGTATTATAAACTTCAAATAGAATGTTTAATAAGAACTGATGGATTTTTTAAATAAATTGAAAGTGCAAAATACTGCTTCTTTGCTTCACTGAATAAGAAGCATTCAACACTAGTGCCCCTGAATCGAACACTGTAATTTTATCTGATCTAATACAATCTTTCTTTTATTTCTCAAAGACAGTAGGCTCAGTAGATGTAAATATCAGAATCAACATGGTATTTTACCAAATCTGGCTTTCTGAGAAGTGGAATATATTACTTTCAACTTTGTTCTATAACAGTACAAATTCAAGCATAAGTGAAGAATAAGATCTTTCTATTTCCTGAAAAATGCTTCAATCTAATAACTTTTGGAGATCTGCCTTGCCTATTCTCTGCTAAATATAAGACTCTGAAAAGGAACATGGGCAACCAAAAAGATGTTTGAGTGCTTATTATGCTACCCATAAAGAACACGCATATGCAGGGGAGATAGGATTCTCAGATTGGGTGTCATATTCAGGTCATTAGGTTTGACATTTCATCTACAATAAAAATTACATATGCTGGTAAGACAAGACCTAGCCAAGTGGGAGGAGGTTCCCTAAGTGGTATCTGTGACATTACCATATAGATGGAGATATAAATATAAATGAAGCATGCTATCATTTGTTGAATTATATTTGATGTTGAGACAGTTTAAGATTTCTGTATATTGAATATGAAAGAACAAACAGAAAGTATCTGTTAAGATTATATACCAGCTAGCATGTTTAAACTTAAGAGAAAATAAAAATCACTATTGGAAAGATGATAACTTTAACAAATACAAAACAGTAATGTATATTTAGACAAAGATAAGTGCCTTATAATTTAAAGCTGATGGAACTGTGAAAAGGAAACTCTTTATTAATTTTATTAATTTTAACATATAGAATTACACATTGTTTTTCAAAATACTGTCTTAAAAATCACTCTAGTACTTAAGTTGTGCAAAACAAGTATGGTTTTGAACAACAATAAAGTTTAAAATACTTAAGGATATTAACAATGATAGATAAACATGGGGTCATTCTGCCTAAAATGGTGTCTTTTTCCGTAAGGCAAAATTATACAAGTAGAGAGAGACTGAAAATGAGTGAGGTCGGAGCTGGAGGCAGGTTGATCGGGTAACATTCTCTAGCAGGGACTGAACTCCTCCTGGGAGAAGTTCAGTTCAGTTCAGTTCAGTCACTCAGTTCAGTTCAGTTGCTCGGTCGTGTCCGCCTCTTTGCGACCCCATAGACTGCAGCACGCCAGGCTGCCCTGTCCATCCCCAACTCCCATAATTACTCAAACTCATGGTCCATCCAACCATGTCACCCTCTGTCATCCCCTTTTCCTCCGGCCTTCAATCTTTCCCAGCATCTGGGTCTTTTCAAATGAGTCAGCTCTTCACATCAGGTGGCCAAAGTATTGGAGTTTCAGTTCAGCATCAGTCCTTCCAATGAATATTGAGGACTGATTTCCTTTACAAGTGACTGGTTGGATCTCCTTGCTGTCCAAGCAACTCTCAAGATCTTCTCCAACACCACAGTTCAAAAGCATAAATTCTTCGGCACTCAGCTTTCTTTAAGTCCAACTCTCATGTCCATAAATGACTAATAGAAAAAACATAGCTTTGAATAGATGGACTTTTGTTGGCAAAGTAATGTCTCTGCATTTTAATATGCTGTCTAGGTTGGTCATAACTTTTCTTGCAAGGAGCAAGTGTCTTTTAATTTCAAGGCTGTAGTCACCATCTGTAGTGATTTTGGAGCTCAAAAAATAAAGGTTGTCTCTGTTTCTACTGTTTCCCCATCCATTTGCTATGAAGTGATGGGACCAGATGCCATGATCTTAGTTTTCTGAATACTGAGTTTCAAGCCAACTTTTTGACTCTCATCTTTCGCATTCATCAAAGGCTCTTTAGTTCTTCATTTTCTGCCATAAGGGTGGTGTCATCTGCATATCTGAGGTTATTGATATTTCTCCCAGAAATCTTGATTCCAGCTTGTGCTTCATCCAGTCCAGAATTTCTCATGATATACTCTACATATAAGTTAAATAAGCAGGGGGACAATATACAGCCTTAACACACTTCATTCCCAATTTGGAACCAGTCTTTTTTTTTTTCCATGTCCAGTTCTAACTGTTTCTTCTTGACCTGCGTACAGATTTCTCAAGAAGCAGGTCAGGTGATCTGGTATTCCCATCTCTTGAAGAATTTTCCACAGTTTGATGTGATTCACACAGTCAAAGGCTTTGGCATAGTCAATAAAGAAGAAGTAGATGTTTTTCTGAAACTCTTTTGCTTTTTTTTATCCAAAGGATGTTGGCAATTTGATCTCTGGTTCCTCTGCCTTTTCTAAATCCACCTTGAACATCTGGAACTTCACAGTTCATATACTGTTGAAGCCTGGCTTGGAGAATTTTGAGCATTACTTTCCTAGCATGTGAGATGAGTATAATTGCACGGTAGTTTGAGCATTCTTAGGCATTGCCTTTCCTTGGGATTGGAATGAAAGCTGACCTTTTCCAGTCCTGTGGCCACTGCTGAGTTTTCCAAATTTCCTGGCATATGGAGTGCAGCACTTTAACAACATCAGTGTTTAGGATTTGAAATCATTCAACTGGAATTCCAACACTTCCACTACCTTTGTTCATAGTGATGCTTCCTAAGGCCCACTTGACTTTGTATTCCAGGATGCCTGACTCTAGATGAGTGATCACACTATTGTGGTTATCTGGGTCATGAAGATCTTTTTTTGTATAGTTATTCTGTGTATTTTTGCCACCTGTTCTTAATATCTTCTGCTTCCATACAATTTCTGTCCTTTATTGTGCCCATCTTTGCATGAAATAATATTCCCTTGCCCTCTCTAATTTTCTTGAAGAGATCTCTAGTCTTTCCTATTCTATTGTTTTCCTCTATTTCTTTGCATTAATCACTGAGGAAGGCTTTCTTATCTCTCCTTGATATTCTTTGGAACTCTGCACTCAAGTGGATATATCTTTCCTTTTCTCCTTTGCCTTTCACTTCTCTTCTTCTCACAGCTGTTTGTAAGGCCACCTCAGATAACCATTTTCCCTTTTTGCATTTCTTTTTCTTGGGGATAGTCTTGATCACTGCTTCCTGCACAGTGTCACGAACCTCTGTCCACAGTTCTTCAGGCACTCTATCAGCTCTAATCTCCTGAATATATTTGTCAGGAAGGAGTGATCAAATAGGAACAGAAAGGTTGTAGACTAGGGACTGACAGACTATATGTGAATGTTTCAGTCTTTGTGGGCCACACAGCTTGCCCCAACCATTCAACTCTCTTTCTATAGTGTGACAATATAGAATTAGACAGTTCATAAACAAAGGGGCAGGTTTTTGTTCCAATATATTATATTGATGGATGCTAATAGGTGAACTGTATATAATTTTTTATGTCATAACATACTATGTTTATTTCAACCATTTAAAAACAGAAAAAGCATTTTTAATGGTAGACCTTCAAAAACATGTAGCAACTGTGTATGGTCCACTGATTGTACTTTGCTGAACCCTGTTCTAGATCAAATATGATTCCTGATTTCCTAACAAAGGACCCACCACTATCATCCTCTACAGAACTCTCTGAAGACCAGTGTACCCCAGATTAGGGGTAGGAATAAAGAAATTTAATAGAAACTGTTCTAGTACACAATATCATATGAAATAAAAGGAAACAACATGCAAAAGCTAAAAATTAAAGAAATTACTCAGGACATAAAAGTTGGAGTAAAAGTAGATGGGAACTAATATTCGGGAATAAGCTTAGTGGGATAAAGAACAGGAGACTTTGACACAGTGGGGGAAAAAATTAAAAAAGTGGTAAAGAAATTAAATTACTAAGAGGAAATGATACAATAAAGATGATGGAAATAAAAATATTCATCATCACCATGCTACAAAGAGACACAGTTTATGCAAAGAATTTGAGTCTGACTACCTGGCTTCAATTTTGCCTATCAATGTTGGGGGAAAATTATTTAGGCCATGTGTCCCAGTTTACTAATCTATAGATTAAGGATTTTACCTACCTCAAGAAATTGTGTAAGGATTAAATAAAGCAATACATGTAATTCAGATGGAAGATTACCCAGTATGGCAAGCAGCATATAGGTATTTCTTAGTATTAATGATATTTTATCTATGTTATTTTGTATCTATATAATGATGACTTCAAGAAAAACAAACCTATTTAACATTTTTAAGATTAGGAAATTACTTTTTTTTTTACTCTTCAATATATGTAAATTTAGTAAATTTAAAAACTTTAAATTGAAATGAACAAAATTAACCTAAAAGTGTAAAGATGAAAACTATATTCAGATATTATTTCTTAGGTAAATTTATATAGGAGAAAACTACAAGGATCTAAAAGACCCTTACCCTCTTTTTACCTGATTATTGTGTGACTATAGGACTGCCAACAAAGATTTGTCTAGTCAAAGCTATGGTTTTTCCAGTAGTTGTGTATGGATGTGAGTTGCACTATAAAAAAAGCTGAGTGCTGAAGAACTGATGCTTTTGAACTGTGGTGTTGGAGAAGACTCTTGAGAGTCCATTGGACTACAAGGAAATCCAACCAGTCCATTCTAAAGAAGATCAGTACTGAATGTTCATTGGAAGGACTGATGTTGAAGCTTAAACTCCAATACTCTGGCCACCTGATGCAAAGAACTGACTCACTGGAAAAGACCCTGATGCTGGGAAAGATTGAAGGCAGGAGAAGAAAGGGACAACAGAGGATGAGATGGTTGGATGGCATCACTGACTCAGTGGACATGGGTTTGGGTGAACTCTGGGAGTTGGCGATGGACAGGGAGGCCTGGTGTGCTGCGATTCATGGAGTCACAGAGAGTCAGACACGACTGAGTGACTGAACTGAACTGAACTGATACTATAGTAGGACATGACCAAGTGACTAAGCACACAACACATCTATTAAGTATGTAATAGATTATGTCTAAAAAATTATATTCACACGTTAAAATAGTTCATTGCTAAAAAATGGTAATCATCATTTGAGCCGTCAGGAAGTCATAATCTTTGCCAGGGAAGGTTTGGTACTGTGAGAATTACCAAACTATGATACAAAGACACAAAATGAGCAAATGCTGTTGAAAAAAGGTGCCAATAGACTTGTTCAACTCAGGGTTACTACAAATCTGCAATTTGTAAAAACAAACAAAGAAACAAACAAACAAACAGAAACCAAAATACAAAAAAGCACTATCTGCAAAGAACAATAAAGTGAAACTCAGTCAAATGAGGTGTGCTTGTAAGTGGAAGAAGAGGGACTTTTAAATATTTATTAGAGACACATGTCCCTATAAAAAGAAATCAATGGAAGGAGTAAGGTTAAAAAACAGAAGAATGGAATGATAAACCAAAAGACATTCCAAGAAAGGTGGCAGCAAATGAAATTTACAGCAAAAATGAAGAAACAATTTGACAAGAGGAATGTGTCTTGCATTTAAGAGAAGGGAGGACAAAAGAAAATGGGTGAAAATGCAGGTAGATTGATGGATCTGACTTCAGAAAATGAAGAAGTTCCTGTTTTATAGCATTTATTTGTAGTTAGTCTTCTCAGTTATACCCTCTTCATTTTATACTATTTCATGAGATTTAAAATTTTTACTTAAAATGTATTTATGTCTCTAAAATGCTTTGGAAAATGGGAAATAAATATGTGAAATTATAGGGAGATAGCATGTACAACAAAGAATAAGTAAATTTCTGAAAAGAAAAATAAATTTTTATTATTAGAGAAAGGACAGAATAAATTATTAAATAACAGATGTTTTATAAAGTAGAAATTAGCATCTAAACAGTCAGACTAGATAGCATCTGAAGATGATACTGTAGGGAAGCAAAATTTGCCACTCAAAAATATGCCTCTTTGGCATGAGGATTCATTTAGGCTGATTGTTTTTAAGAAACAGGCCTCAGGAAGGTGTTCTTGCTACCTGCCCCTAACTGCCTAAAATATTTTAGGTAAAGGGCCTGTTCCTGTAACAGGAGTATTACCAGAAATAACTCGCAAAGAATACTGGACTAGTTATGGTGTGGGAAATTGACAGGGCCTAGAGCTCAGAGTCTATTATGTATCCCATTGCCTTTGCATGGCCCAGCTAACAGCTGTCTACCAAATATTTATTTTTCTATCTCTCTGTGAATTGCTTCCTCCCCTTTGAAACCCTAAACCACTTAAACCACTGCGTTCTACATCTTGCTTTATCTTTAGCTGAAGATGGTATTTAAAGTGAGAATTTCAGCCATAAGTGAGTTACTCAATTTTCCTGAGTCTCTCCAATGTATACATGCTATATTAAACATTCATTTGATTTGGTTTGCTATTGAAATGTTGTTAATCTGTTTTATGTCAATTTAATGTTTAGACCAGTGAGAAAAAGTTGGAAGGATAGAGGAAAATTTCTTCCTCCCCAACTACAGCCTTTATTAATTTTTAAATATTTCCAATTTGTTTTTAATTCTTGTAATGGGAAATTTCAAGCATATTCAATAGTAGAATAGTATAACAAACTCTTATTGGGCCATACCAAACAATTACCAATTCATGAAGAGTATTTTTTATCTATATTTCCAACTACCTATTGTATGTGATTTGTAAGCAGTCCCAGATGGCACATTAATATTTAAGCATTATTTCTAAAAGAACCTTAAAAATAGTTTATTAGCACACCCTTAAATATTTATAATTAATATTACTATATTCCTTAGTATTAGTGTTCACTTGTTAAAATGATTTTAAGCAGAAGTTTATATGATTCTAGCCAAATATGGTCTTATTTGTGAATTTCCTTTATTGGAAAATTGTCATTTATTCCTAATTGAATATGTTGATATTTTCTTAATTTCAATAGTTTCTCTCTTACTGTCAATGTTTTGATTTGCATACATCTTACAGATTCTTAACAGTTTCAGTAAAAGACTAAAGGAATAAAGGGAGATATGTGTTCAAATATTTGAGGACCAAGCAAGGAGAAGAGAGATATAATATGTACTATGTCAGTCCACAAGACAAAACCAGGATCATTAGATGAAAATCAGGAAAGCTGACCTTCTCTACATGTCCATGACTCCCAAATTATATGCTTATCTCTGATATCACAACAGAAATACAGGCTCATATTTACAAAGTTCTTCACAACTTTAAATGGATACCTGGAGTGCATCTCAAACTTACTCTGACAAACTGAAAATGATGGGATATTGTTTTAAGCATCTAGGTTTCAGGATTTTTTCTTACCGCTATAAAAGTTAATGGAAGCATATATTGTTTAAATAATAAACACGATCTCTGGAACAAAACTGTCTGGAATTGAATCCTAGGTTTGGTACTTAATAGACTGACTCTCTCTGTCCCTGTTTATGCATCTACAAATTGGAGATTATGTTAACATAGTACCTAGAATGGTTTTAAAAATTAAATAACTTAGAATTTTGCCTGACATAGCTTCAATACTTTGGTCACCTGACGCGAAGAGCTGACACACTGGAAAATATCTTGATACTGGGAAACATTGAAGGCAGGAGGAGAAGGGGATGACAGAGGATGAGATGGTTGGATGCAAACTCAAGGGACATGAGTTTGAGCAGACTGGAAAATGGTGAAGGACAGGGAGCCCTGGCATGCTGCAGTCCATGGGGTTGCAAAGAATTGGACATGACAGCAACTGAACAGCAACAAAAACAAAGAACAATACTAAAGGAAAAGCAGGCACTGATATGATTTCATCATCCAATTTCAAACTGTAGTAAAGCCTACGTAATTATTTCTTTCTTTTTAAATTTCATTTTTTATACTATCTGATAATAAAGAGTTTGTAAAGAAATATGGTTTATTTTTTAATATAAATTTATTTATTTTAATTGGAGGCTAATTACTTTACAATATTGTATTGGTTTTGCCATACATCAACATAATCCGCCATGGGTGTACACATGTTCCCCATCTTGAACCCCCCTTCCACCTCTCTCCCATACCATCCCTCTGGGTCATTGCAGTGCACCAGCCCCAAGCATCCTGTATCATGCATTGAACCTGGGCTGGCATTTCATTTCACATATGATATTATACATATTTCAATGCCATTCTCCCAAATCATCTCACCCTCACCCTCTTCTGTAGAGTCCAAAGACTGTTCTATACATCTATGTCTCTTTTACTATCTTGGATACAGGGATATCATTATCNATTTCATTTCACATATGATATTATACATATTTCAATGCCATTCTCCCAAATCATCTCACCCTCACCCTCTTCTGTAGAGTCCAAAGACTGTTCTATACATCTATGACTCTTTTACTGTCTTGGATACAGGGATATCATTACCATCTTTTTAAATTCCATATATATGTGTTAGTATACTGTATTGGTATTTTTCTTTCTGGCTTACTTCACTCTGTATAATGGGCTCCAGTTTCATCCACCTCATTAGAACTGATTCAAATGTATTCTTTTTAATGGCCGAGTAATGTACCACAGCTTTCTTAACCATTCGTCTGCTGATGGACATCTAGGTTGCTTCCACTTCCTGGTTATTATAAACAGTGCTGCGATGAACACTGGGGCACACGTGTTTCTTTCAATTCTGGTTTCCTCAGTGTGTATGCCCAGCAGTGGGATTGCTGGGTCGTAAACTATTTTTCATTAAATTACCTCCACCCAGCTCCTCAAGGGCAGGAGCCCAGCCTGTGGGGCTCACTGATAGAATTCAAGCTCCCAGAACTGTGTCTGCAATTATTTCAAAAGCTCAATAAATTTTTGCTGTATGAATAAATGAGTCTCAATTGAAAAAAAAAGGATGTTAGAGCAATTATAGGTATATAAAAATAAATTAGACTTCCTTGAAAGGTACAGAGTGTCCCATCATTAATACAAGAATTATCTCTAAGGGTTGCTATGGTAAGGATTTTTGCACTGTGTATTCTGTAGCATTATAAATTCACTTACGTTATGAAAGACATTCAATTCTATATTCTATGATATTATGTGACCTTAACAGTAAAGCATGCAATTAAAACAACCCTGAATTCTAGATAGATATACTTTTATTTGCCTCCTCAAATAATTTCTCCCTCTGCTAAATAAAATGTTGGAGAGTATTATAAAACTTTATGTTTGAAGGAATGAAGTAGTTAGATGTGAAAGTGTCCTGTCTAGGAATTTATTGTACCTGTTAAATCTTACAATATCCCTTCATTTAATATCTTTACTATTTTTTTTTTCATTAGTATCAGCATGGTATATTTTCCTTTATCCATTCACTTTTTAAAAATTAATTTATTTTTTATTGATGGGTAACTGTTTTACAGAATTTTGCTGTTTACTGTCAAACTTCAACATGAATCAGCCATAGTTTTATATATATATATATATATATATATCCCCTCCGTTTTGAAGCTCTCTCCCATCTCCTTCCCCATCCCACCCCTCTAGGTTGATACAGAGCCCCTGTTTGAGTTTCCTGAGCCATACAGCAAATTCCCATTGGCTATCTATTTTACATATGGTGATAAAGTTTCCATGTTACTATTTCTATATATCTCACCCTCTTCTCCCCTCTCCCCATGTCCATAATTCTATTCTTTATGTCTGTTTCTCCACTGTTGCCCTGTAAATGAATTATTCAGTACCATTTTTCTAGATTCCATATATATGTGTTAGATTATGGTATTTTTCTCTTTCTGACTCACTTCACTCTGTGTAATAGGTTCTAGGTTTATCCACCTCATTAGAACGGACTCAAATGTGTTCCTTTTTATGGTTAATATTCCATTGTGTATATATACCACACTTTTTATCCATTCATCTGTCAATGCACATCTAGGTTGCTTCCATGGACTAGCTCTTGTAAACAGTGCTGCAATAAACAATGGGATACATATGTCTCTTTCAATTTTGGTTTCCTCAGGGTATATGCCTAGAAGTGGGATTGCTGGGTTATATGTGGTTTTATTCCTAGCTTTTTAAAGAATCTCCATACCATTTTCTACAGTGGCTGTATGAGTTTATATTCCCACCAACAGTACAAGAGTGTTCCCTTTTCTCCACACCCTCCCCAGCATTTATTGTTTGTAGACTTTTTGATGAGGGCCATTCTGACCGGTGTGAGATGAGATTTCATTGTCATTTTGATTTGCATTTCTCTAATAATGAGTGAGGTTGGGCATCTTTTCATGTGGTTGTTAGCCATCTGTATGTCTTCTTTAGAGAAAGTCTTTTTAGGTCTTTTCCCACTTTTTGATTGGGTTGTTTGTTTTTCTGGTATTTAGCTGTATGAGCTGCTTATGTATTTTGGAAATGAATCCTTTGTCAATTGTTTCATTTGCTATTACTTTCTCCCATTTTGAAGGTTGTCTTTCACTTTGCTTATAGTTTCCTTTGCCTTGCAAAAGCTTTTAAGTTTAATCAGGTCCCACTTGTTTACTTTTGCTTTTATTTCTGTTACTCTAGGAGATGGGTCATAGAGGATCTTGCCTTACGTCATTGAGTGTTCTGACTATGCTTTCCTCTAAGAGTTTTATAGTTTCTGGTGTTACATTTGGGTCATTAATCCATTTTGAGTTTATCTTTGTGTATGGTGTTAGGAAGTGTTCTAATTTCACTCTTTTACAAGTAGCTGTCCACTTTTGCCAGCACCATTTATTGAAGAGGCTGTCTTTGCCCTATTGTATATTACTGCCTCTTAGTCAAAAATAAGATACCCATAGGAGCATGGGTTTATTCCTGGACTTCCTATCTTTTTGTATTTGTCTATATTTCTGTTTTGTGCCAGTACCCTACTGTCTTGATGACTATAGCTTTGTAGGATAACCTGAAGACAGGAAGTTTGATTCCTCCAGCACCATTCTTCTTTCTCAAGCCTGCTTTGGCTATTTGTGTTTCCATTTAAATTGTGAAATTTTTTGTTCTAGTTATGTGAAAAATGCCATTGGTAATTTGATAGGGATTACACTGAATGTGTAGATTGCATTTGGTAGCATAGTCATCTTCACAATATTGATTCTTCCTACCCAGGAACATGGACTATCTCTCCATCTGTTCATGTCATCTTTGATTTATTTCATTAAGTTCAGTTCAGTTGCTCAGTCATGTCCAACTCTTTGTGATCTCATGAATTGCAGCACACCAGGCCTCTTTGTCCATCACCAACTCCCGGAGTTCACTCAAACTCATGTCCATCGATTCAGTTAGTGTCTTATAATTTTCTCTGTTCAATTCTTTCTTCTCCTTAGGTAACTTTATTCCTAGATATTTAATTATTTTTGTTGCAATGGGGATTAGGATTGATTCCTTAATTGCTTTCTGATTTTTCATTGTTAGTATATAGAAATGCAAGTGATATCTGTGTATTGATTTTGTATCCTACAACTTTGCTAAATCCACTGATTAGCTCTAGAAATTTTCTGATACCATCTTTAGGGTTTTCTATGTATAGTATCATGTCATCTGAAAACAGTGAGAGCTTTATTTCTTTATCAATCTGGATTTCTTGTATTTCTTTTTCTTCTCTGATTGCTGTAGCTAGGACTTCCAGAATTATGTTGAATAACAGAGGTGAAAGTAGACACCCTTGTGTTGGTCCTGATCTCAGAGGGAATGCTCTCAATTTTTCACCACTGTGAAAAATGTTTGCTGTAGACTTATCATATATGGCCTTTACTATGTTAAGATAGGTGCCTTCTATGCCCATTTTTTGAAGAGTACTTGTGATAAAAGCAAGGTCCAATGCTAGAAAGAGCAATATTGCATAGGAACCTGGAATGTCAGGTCCATGAATCAAGGCAAATTGGAAGTGGTCAAACAAGAGATGCCAAAGGTGAACGTCGACATTCTAGGAATCAGAGAACTAAAATGGACTGGAATGGGTGAATTTAACTCAGATGACCATTATNTCTTGTTTGACCACTTCCAATTTGCCTTGATTCATGGACCTGACATTCCAGGTTCCTATGCAATATTCCTCTTTACAGCATCGGATCTTGCTTCTATCCCCAGTCACATCCACAACTGGGTATTGTTTTTGTTTTGGCTCCATCCCTTCATTCTTTCTGGAGTTCTTTCTCCACTGATCTCCAGTAACATATTGGGCACTTAATTACCTGGGGAATTCCTCTTTTTGTATCCTATCATTTTGCCTTTTCATACTGTTCGGGTTCTTAAAGCAAGAATACTGGAGTGGCTTGCCATTCCCTTCTCCAGTGGACAATGTTCTGTTAGACCTCTCTACCATGACCCGCCCATCTTGGGTTGCCCCACAGGCATGGCTTGGTTTCATTGAGTAGACATGCTGTGGTCCGGCCGGCTCTCATAGCCGCCTGCGCTTAGTGTGCCCCTAAAGTGGCATAAAAGACGTAAAATAGTAACAGTAAGAATTTAAAAATAAATGAATGTGAGAAAAAAGTGAAATCAAGTAAGAAGAGACGGAAAAGAAAAAGTGAAAAAGATGAAGGAAGGGAGAAATGAGAGAGAGAGAAAAGAGAAAGCTTGGTTAAATTTTATTAATNAGGTTCCTATGCAATATTCCTCTTTACAGCATCGGATCTTGCTTCTATCCCCAGTCACATCCACAACTGGGTATTGTTTTTGTTTTGGCTCCATCCCTTCATTCTTTCTGGAGTTCTTTCTCCACTGATCTCCAGTAACATATTGGGCACTTAATTACCTGGGGAATTCCTCTTTTTGTATCCTATCATTTTGCCTTTTCATACTGTTCGGGTTCTTAAAGCAAGAATACTGGAGTGGCTTGCCATTCCCTTCTCCAGTGGACAATGTTCTGTTAGACCTCTCTACCATGACCCGCCCATCTTGGGTTGCCCCACAGGCATGGCTTGGTTTCATTGAGTAGACATGCTGTGGTCCGGCCGGCTCTCATAGCCGCCTGCGCTTAGTGTGCCCCTAAAGTGGCATAAAAGACGTAAAATAGTAACAGTAAGAATTTAAAAATAAATGAATGTGAGAAAAAAGTGAAATCAAGTAAGAAGAGACGGAAAAGAAAAAGTGAAAAAGATGAAGGAAGGGAGAAATGAGAGAGAGAGAAAAGAGAAAGCTTGGTTAAATTTTATTAATAATTTTAAAGGCAAAGGAATCTCCTTGCTTATAATTCAACATTTGGAACACAGGAGAAGGCAATGGTACCCACTCCAGTACTCTTGCCTGGAAAATCCCATGGACGGAGGAGCCTGGTAGGCTGCAGTCCATGGGGTCGTTAAGAGTTGGGCACGACTGAGCGACTTCAATTTCACTTTTCACTTTCATACATTGGAGAAGGAAATGGCAACCCACTCCAGTATTGTTGCCTGGAGAATCCCATGGACGGAGGAGCCTAGTGGGCTTCCGTCTGTGGGGTCGCACAGAGTCAGACATGACTGAAACGACTTAGCAGCAGCAGCAGAGTTCCATGATCGGAGTTAGAAGGGTTTTATAAGCAAACATCAGTCAGTTCAGTTCAGTCACTCAGTGTTATGTGACTCTTTGTGACCCCATGAACTGCAGCATGACATAGTCTATAACTGGTTACTAACAAAAGAAAAATAACATAAATAATTGCCTTCATCCAGTACCGAGGACATTTACTTATAAATATCTTTTGCTTCTCCTTCCCCAACTCCCTCTCTTCTTCCTTATCTTCCTCTGTCTCCAGCTTTACTTTGCCTCTCTCTCTCTCCTATATGTATAAGTAATATTTCTATTGAATTATTACTTACTTGAATACAAGTTGTAGATTGTTGTTGTTCAGTCAGTCAGTCATGTCCGACTCTTTGTGATGCCATGGACTGCAGCAAGCCAGGTTTGCCTGTCCTTCACTATCTCTTGGATGGAGCTTGTTCAAACTCATGTCCATTGAGTCAGTGATGTCATCCAACCATCTCGTCCTCTGTATCCCCTTCTCCTCCTGCTTTCAATCTTCAGGCAGACACTTTGCCATCTGAGACACCAGGGGAGTCCTCAATCTTTCCCAGCATCATGGTTTTTCTTAATGAGTCAGCTCTTTAGATCAAGTGGTCAAAGGATTGGAGCTTCAGCAGCAGTCCTTCCAATGAATAGTCAGGACTGATTTATTTTAGTATTGACTAGTTTGACCTCCTTGCAGTCCAAGAGACTCTCAAGAGTTTTCTCCAACTCAGCATTTCAAAGCATCAATTCTTCAGTGCTTGGCCTTCTTTATGGCCCAGCTCTCACATCCATACATGACTACCGGAAAAACCACAGCTCTGACTACACAGACCTTTGTTGACAAAATAATGTCTCTGCTTTTTATTACACTGTCTAGGTTTCTCATAATTTTTCTTCCAAGGAGCAGGTATCTTTTAATATCATGGCTGAAGACATTTTCCACAGTGATTTTGGAGCCTTAGAAAATATAAACATGAGTTTGAGCAAGTTCCAGGAGATGGTGAAGCACAGGGATGCTTGGTATGCTGCAGTCCATGGGGTCACAAAGCATCAGACACAACTGAGCAACTGAACAAATTCTATAGTAAAGAAGAATTTAACCATCTCTCATTTGATAATAATTATTTTTATGTCAGTAGAGTCTCAAGGGTTTCTGTTTTATTCAATAGATAACAGTTTGTTCTATCAGTATTTATTTTGTTACTCAAAGTGTCTTAGATTCGATCAGTGAAGATTCTTCAGGCTAGCCTCACTATTTTTTTTTTTTTTTTTTGACAACAACCCTTCATCTTTTGAGTACTGGTTTGTAAAGCAGGCTTCTGTGTAGACTCAACTTGGACTTTTGCTGCTCCACGCCTGCAACCAATCATTATTCCAAGAGCTCTGTGTCTTTCATATTTAAAATCTGGGTGCTTAGTGCAAACATTGCGTCTGGATGTCATTGCCTCCTGGTTCTCTCAAAAGACAAACCTAGGAAATATGTGCATATATTTTTTTCATAAGCACACACACAAAAAAAGACACCCATTTATATCAATTTTTCTCTGTCTATTAAAAATCAAAAGGTCATGCCAATGCCTCGAATTTGAACCCAACATCATAGATGTCAATCTGCCCTCACTACTTCCATATTTGTAACTCTCTAACAGTGTGAAGTCAATGCCCATTATCATTAGTGTAATTATTTGCTTGTACATTTCCTGTGTAACCAACCTCGGACTCTTTTACCTGCTTTCTCACCCTGTTGAGTCCTCAAGCCTACAGGTGATGATGATATCTCTTAAGTCCTGAATTCTTTTTGTTCCTGGCTTTTCTGACTAACTTCAAAAGAATAGAAAGAAAGAGAATAGAGGAAAGAGATTGAAAGGGAAGAGTAAAAATGAACAAAATCAATTAATATTTTTCAAAGAAAAGAAAGGAGAACAGAAGATAAGAAAGAGGAAGAATGAGAGCAAAAACTTTCACTTGGATAACAATATGCAGGGCTCTTCAATCTTTTAAATACAATTTGAAAATCTGGAATTTAGTTTCAATATGCTAGTGAGTTTGTTTCAAACACAGATAAAGCCTCAGCTCAATCAGGGCTAATCCCCAAGAAATACAAACCTAAACCATATTAGGAAGAAAATTATTTCATTTTTCTTTTTAATTGTTGACCTAGACTTTATACATTCTAAGAGTTAAGGAGTTAAGTCTCTAAAATGTCATATATTTTAAGATTAGGAGTAGTATTTTTCCCCTTTTACATGTGAAATCATCTATTCTAAACCAATAGTTCTATCTCAAAGGTAACTGCTTCCACAAAACTGTCCCAATATACCAAGAAATGTTTAGATGCTGCTTTGAAATGAGCACCCAAATCTAGTCTTTTCTTCAAGATAAGACATAAGTGTAACTGCCTATATTTGTTTGCTCCACTTGAGTGTGAACTCCTTGGTGGCAGGGATGTTCATCTCATTCATTTTTATATTATAATACTAACAGATGTCTTAGAGGGAAAAAAAAAAGTTGCTCAATAAATATCTACCCAAAGAATGAACAGATGAATTCTTCAGACATCATTCTAGTGTCAGGGCAATTGTGAATCAATCTGAAATTACAAGGAGTTTTCTACTGCTATAATATTAGCATTTACATATCCCAGTGTCAGTTTCCTAATTTAGATTCAGCCCTGCATTGTTCACACACTTACATTAATGCCCTCTCTGACCTTTCGTACATTATAAGAATTCTTATTCATCTTATATTTGTGTGGGCTTTTTATTGACTTCCTAAATTAATAAGCTATACACTAGTCACTCTTGAACTTCATTTTATTTAGCTACCAAGGTCATTTGAACTATGCAAAATTCATTTCTCTAATAGAACAACAAACCAATTTGAACTTCTGTCACTTTTTAAAATGATGAATATACTCCTTATTCATTCCCCAGGTCTCTTTATAAGATAATTGAATGCACTGGGTTTCCATTTTGATAAAATCTGCAGTTGTTTGGAATTCTGTATTCAGATGTACTATGTGAAAAGCTTTGGTGTCTGTTTTAACTTTTAATCTTTTAAACAGCACATAAACTCAGTATTTTCATCTTCATTTTAAAGTTGAGATATATGAGTTAAGATAGTCTCAATGATTAATTCAAAATCAACAGAACCAAGTGGTTGAATGGCTGCTCTGCCTCAAGGGATCAACTCTATGTCATTTTGCCAGTTTTTTAACTTTGAAATGTTTCAAACCTACTTAGAAGCTGAAAAACTAATTCAATGATGATTGGTATACTCTTCATCTAGATTCACCCAGTGTTACCATTTGTTTGTTTCTTGCTCTTATCTGATTTTCCTTCTCTCATGCTCTCTCTGTATGGATACAGACAGATACACACACACACTCAGACATAGTTTTTTAAGTAGTTGCATACTATGATACTTCATGTTTAAATAATTCAGTATGTATCTCTGAGGGGCTTCCCTGGTGGCTCAGAGGTTAAAGCGTCTACCTGCAATACTGGTTCGATTCCTGGGTCAGGAAGATCCCCTGGAGAAGAAAATGGAAATCCGCTCCAGTACTCTTGCCTGAAGAATCTCATGGACAGAGGAGCCTGGCGGGCTACAGTTCATGGGGTCACAAAGAGTTGGACACGACTGAGTGACTTCATTTACTTACTTAGGTATCTCTGAAGAACAAGGACATTATATGTTGTTTGCATACATATTACCTATATAATATCCTTTCCACAAATAACCTGAATCAAACAATGAGGAAAATATCTGACAAAACCAGATTTAGAAGTGTTCTACACAACACAATATAGATAGAATCTTCAAAAATACTAATGGCACAAGACATCCAAAAAGAAGGAAAGACTATTTTAGATGAACGAAGATTAAAGTACCATGAAAATAAAATACATGAATCTTAACTAGATCTTATGCTGAAAAAATAAAATAAAAAAAGCTATGAATGACATTTTAAGGACAGTCAGGAAAATGTGAATATAGGTGGCACATCATATATGCATGCATGCTTAGTCATGTCTGACACTTTTGCAATTCCATGGATGGTAGCCCGCATCCATGGGATTTTTCCAGGCAAAAATACTAGAGTGGTTTGTCATTTTCTCTTCCAGGGGATCTTCATGATGACTCAGGGATAGAACCTGCGTCTCCTGCACTGGCAAGAAAATTCTTTACCACTGAACCAGCTGGGAAGCTTCGGTGGCATATTAGATGATATTATTCCGTTATTCACTCCATTGCTCATCAAAACCAAAGGAAGTATTTCTAAAGCACTGCTTTTTATAATATGTATCTCTACATATTCAGATTCAAAATACAAAAGAATTGTATGTTCTTTTAATATACATGTACACATATAAAGAGCCACAGGGATTATATGTTTTTATTATTTTTGTGTATAGTTTGTGAATGTCTATTTCATGTCTACTCATGATGCATCAACCTTTTAGATAGAGCAATGGAAGAAAATGAGGTATATAAAATGTTTTAACAGATTGGTATGTCTAATAAAAAAGATAACCAAGAACAATTTAGTTTCCCAAACTGTGTTGTATGTTCAGATCTTTAGTCATTACTTATATTAGCAATTTATGTTAAACAATTGGTTATTTCCTTTCTGATAGTGGGTAAATAGTTAATTGCTTTTCTTGCTATATAGAAGGTTTTTTGTCAGCTGTTCAGTCATATAACCAAGTAAGCCTTTTAAAGAACCAGCGAGGTGTTAGTTGAGATTATTAAACATCTCAGATTTATTTTCTCATAGCATTTTAGATACATATATTTTAATTATAGAAAATATTTTACAATGTAAAGATGAGAGGTCGTATAAGGCATAGAGAGGCAGAAATGACCACAAAGACCAAGAAGGGGAGAAAGGACACACAGGAAAAGAGCAGATCATTATGATAAATCTTTAGGATTGACAAAAGCCTGCTCATGTATAAAACAATTTCCTTTCTTATCTAGTCACACTGGGGAATATTATGAACTTCAGGTATAAATTGGACAGTCTATGAAAGTTCAAGTTGGAATATACTGTGAACGTTTTTAATGATACAAGATAGATTTAAACAGTGATTCTTTCTTGCTGAATATTATGTATTTAAAGCAAATAGAAACAAGCAACTTGAATTTTGTTATTTATAAAAATAGTTCTCAAAATCTGCTGATGGAGGACCTAATGATTTTTTAAATCATTAAAAGTGAATTTAAAAATCACTAACAAAGCTACATCACCCCCTTTTTACACCATACTACTTAAACAGGTATTCAAAAAAGTATGTTAGAACCTGAGAAGAGTTTATAAGAGCTCACTTTATAAAGTCAATAATATTTATTGAAATTATTATTCCTAAAACATTTTTTGAGCTGAATTTAAACAAGGATTAGAAAAAGATGACATGTAAATAAAGAAATTCACTTCAACGGGAAAATTTGATGTCTAGAATTTTAAAGTTCCTAATCAATACAGTTTCTAGTTAGGTTTCTCAATGTAGATAAAAGAGAATGTACCCATCATTTTCGCAATATGATGATCAGCATATTACTGTGCAATATTATAGCCATTTTCCCTTACTTTATTCTTGTCTTTATCAGCTCAGTTAATGATATTGTTGAACTTCTGTATTCAGTCCTGGAGTTATCTCTCTCTGTTCCCTCATTCTTCATGTCCAAGAGACCACTGGTGATGACTGTGCTTCATTTGAAATTCTTCTCAAACCTATCCCTCTGCTCACTCTTACTTTGTCTCTATATTTTAATTTTTCATTGTGTTTCATTGTTGCATTAACCTCTTATTATTTCTTTGTTCCTTGTTCGTACACCCTCTAACTTATCCCATACTTCATTTCCATGGTTCTTTAAGTACAACTCTTTATCTTGTTACTTCTCAGTCTGACTTAGGTGCTTACTATCCTTTCTCCAATTTCTTTCTTGCTAATACAAACGTGGTTTTGTTTACATATCAAGTGGCCTCTTCTCTGGAGGAATCTAGGAACCAGTCATCTAGGATGGTTCTATTCCTGTATCACTGATCATTTTCTGAATAGACTGGTGGAAGGATTTATCCTTTGACACAAGAGGAAGGGTCTACTGGGTATAATTTCTATGCAAAGTTTTTATAAAGAATATTTAATAAAATGCTTTAGCTCCTTCCTTTGGACACTGTTGACTGTGATTGTGATACCTGAAATCAGTTCAGTTATATAGTAATAATTAGGGGAAAGAATTACAGAGAAGTGGAGGTGAACGCATGCTTTCACCGCATGATTCAATTCACTATTCTGAGTCCACTTTATCTCTAGGCCTTCTTGCTATGTAAGCAAAGAAATGTTCCAGTTTTACTTTCAAATACTTGAAATCAGAATGGCTGCGATCCAAAAATCTACAAGCAATAAATGCTGGGGAGGATGTGGAGAAAAGGGAACCCTCTTACACTGTTGGTGGGAATGCAAACTAGTACAGCCATTATGGAGAACAGTGTGGAGATTCCTTAAAAAACTGCAAAGAACTGCCTTATGACCCAGCAATCCCACTGCTGGGCATACACACCAAGGAAACCAGAACTGAAAGAGACACATGTACCCCAATGTTCATTGCAGCATTGTTTATAATTGCCAGGACAAGGAAACAACCCAGATGTCCATCAGCAAATGAATGGATAAGAAAGCTGTGGTACATATACACAATGGAGTATTACTCAGCCCTTAGAAAGAATAAGTTTGACTCAGTTCTAATGAGATGGATGAAACTGGAGCCGATTATACAGAGTGAAGTTAGCCAGAAAGAAAAACACCAATACAGTATACTGACACATATATATGGAATTTAGAAAGATAGTAATGATGACCCTGTAAGTGAGACAATATAAGAGACACTGAGGTATAGAATGGACTTTTGGCCTCTGAGGGAGAGAGAGAGGGTGGGATGATTTGGGAGAATGACACTGAAACATGTATACTATCATATAAGAAATGAAGCGTCAGTCTATGTTCAATATAGGATATACGATGCTTGGGGCTGGTGTACAGGATGAGATGGTGTGGAGAGGGAGGTGGGAGGGGGCTTCGGCATTGGGAGATCATGTACATCTGTGGCTGATTCACGTCGATGTATGGCAAAACCAATACAGTATTGTAAAATAGAATAAAGTATTAAATTTAAAAAAAAAGAAAAAAAATACTTGAAACACGAACACATCATACTTGCATCTCCTAACTCCCCCAACTAGGTGACTAGAGTGTATATATATATATATATTTTTTTTTTTTTTAAGTAGGAGAGGCTTTGATTGAGCCTACAGAAAATTCAGGAAGGAACTGATCAAGTATTGATGTTTAAATCTATTTATTTTTGTGAAATGTAAAAATCTTTTTAAGTTGAAGAAGAGAACAAAATTGAATATAAGAGCCTCACAAAATGAGGGAACTGCTAAAATATATAAAATAATATAATGGATTTGGCTTTTGTTATTGGCCTGACAGACATGGGTTAAAGAGGCAGAAACAGAGGGGACTGATGGAGGAGACAGCATGTGAGACTGGGTCAAAGCAGATGTCAGTGGAGGATGTTTCAAGCAGCATCCTCACAGCAGAGCCCGGATGACAGACTTGGCATAAGCCTTCAGTTTCACATGGGAGAGCAGCCATAGGACTAACAGGATTAAGCCTAGCGCTTCACATTCTCTGGGGCCTGCCATAAATATTTTATCAGAGCACTTTCCAAAAGGGCTAAGAGTTCAGGAGTGTTGTAAGTGCAATGGGAAATTTGAGCATTTATGTTAATGTGACCTTATACGTGCCCAAAAGCAATATGATTTTTGACATCTGAGGCACATCAATATTCCATTGTATCTATAACAATACCTTTTACCTAGTAGGTGGAGAAGGAAATGGCAACCCACTCCAGTACTCTTGCCTAGAGAATTCTGTGGACAGAGGAGCCTGGTGGGCTGCTGTCCATGGGGTCTCACAGAGTTGGACACGACTGAAGCGACTTAGCAGCAAAGCAGCGTACCTATTAGGAGTTCAAGGACTTGACTGAACCAAGTACATTTGTCTAATTCTTTGATTAACCAAGACCAGTCAGTACATCCCTTTGGTCATCACTCAGGAGGCAGAATTACCCTGAGTTGGGGAATATTTTATTAACTTTGAGATAATTTTACAAATAAATACAATTATAAAACACCTAATAAAAGAACTGAGAGTTTTCCTTTTTCCCATGAGCAAAATATATAAAAGATCACAAAAAAGTAGCAAGGACATTCAAAATCTCCAATTTGTAGAAATTTTTTAAATTACCACACTGCAAATGCAAATTTGTGCCTGCAACACTTTGCTGTCAAAAGAAAATTGATCTCTGTGTGAATGATAATACTTAAGCTCTTGGCTTTTCTGAGGAAATGCACCTGTAGCAAAATGACAAACGAGGGGAGGCCGATTATTTGGCACATGGACAGTATGGTTACAGGAACCTGTTTTGAAATAGAAGAAGTACAGTCTCCTGAATAGTAAAACTGATTAAATTCATATTTGGGGGGGATATTTCAATTCTTTTTCATATACTGCTTGAACTTACTTTATCTATAAGATCCCCTTGGTAATTTCAGAGAGGAATCATGAGGATTTGTATGTTATTTTCAGATTTAATAGTGAAAGTACTGAGGCTTCCTGGCCAACCACGTCTCCCTGATTTTATGAGAGGGCACAGGGTTCAGCTTGCTGTTCTCTAGGGAATGACGGCAGCAGGGACTGAGTCAATTACAAAGAGCTCTTTCCAAACTCAGGATAAATGGTCTTTGTCATAAGGCATCTTCCTAGACATTTTTGCTTTTGTGACTCTATTTTGCTCCTGAATGACAACAAAATGTATCGTGAAAAATCTATCTTGTCCACTTTAAGTTTTTGCATACAGGTAGCACATCTTCAATCTCATATTTACTTGTCACTCTATTAATAATTGTGTTGAGTACTTTACTGTGAAGTATATAGAGCTATACAGTTAGTAATAAGGATAACATAATTGATGATCCCAAACTTATGACAGAATAGTTGCTTTTATCTCAATTGTCTGCAATCTTTATACAAATTCATTCACAAATATATTCCTTTTCATATTGTGTATTCTATAAATGAATATATGAAAACCTAAAGGTACTGTGTCATTCTAAATTATGACTATCACTTAATGAATAAAATGACAGATATTTTGTCTTATTTTAGGGCCATGTAATTTCATGTTTGAAATCTCCCTTCTTTTTTGATTATTTAGTTTGCAGTATTAAGCCATAAAACCACATTTTGTGAAAAATTTTTGGTAATGTGGGAACTGACAAAGGTTTGGACATTCTTATCATTGAAAATATAAAAATACAAATGTTAGCCTATACTACATACAGATATAGAAAAACAAAAAAATATGTAAAAAGAAAAATTACTGAAAGATGCACAGTGTGTTGGAGTTACGGCATGCTTCTCCACTTAAATTTCCTCTTCTAAATTTTCTTGTGTAAGTAAAAAAGGAAAATATGAGTAATCTCCTATTTGCTGGAGAGTTAACTGTTATCTTTGTATGGTAAGTTTTACAGATAGATTTATTTCATTCATTTTTTTCCATATTTCCTACAGTTATGACAGTAAAGTCGCATTACCTTTATTATTAGAAAAAAGTTGTTTTAAAACATTATATATGAAAAATTTACTTTTAGATAGAACCTATTCAGAGATCTCACTATGATTTATCTGTGGATTTTTCTCCTATTATCAAAATAAATGGATATTTGTGTCTACTAGATATTAAGTGTCTATCTATTCAAATATTCTCCGTCTATTTACTATCTAAAATGTGCATGAAAGCAAAAGATTTTTAGAAGACTACACATTTTATATATTCTCAGCTTAAACTTAGACTTTTATTAGGCCTCTTGTGATTTAGTGAGGCACTGAATTTGAAATATGTAGCATGTAGAGATAGAAAGATAGTTCAAAGGAGGATAACAGAATCAGGTTAAATCATAAAAGAAGGCTTTTCTCTTGCTTAAGATATGCCAGTGAAAATTTTACAGTGGATCAGGGCTTGATATCATAAAACATAAATCCACCTCAGAAAAAGACTTTGACTCTCAGTTCATGATGCTTAACTTTATGCAACTCTTCCCAACTCTGGTTACTGATAATTAGGAAACCAACCATGAAAATCTGTTGATTCAATTTCTCATTCACACAAATTAAATGAGCATCTACTTTTATGGCAGATACTGTTCTAGGAGCTAAGATATAGAAAGAGGAAAACACTCAGACATAGAGAACAGACTTGTGCTTACCAAGGGGGTGAGTAGTCAGGGATGGAGTAGGAGTTTGGGGCAAGCAAATGCAAAGTATTATATACAGAATGAGTAAACAATAAGGTCCTATTGTATACCATAGGAAACCGTATTCAATATCCTATGATAACTACAATGGAAAAGAATATGAAAATAATGTATGTGTGTGTGTGTGTGTATAACTGAAATACAGTGCTGTAAAGCAGAAATTAACATTGCAAATCAACTATCCTTCAACACAAAGAATTTTAAAAAATAGTGACATGGTTCTTATATTCAAAGAGTTTATCAAATTGAGAGCTGATTATGAGTTAATAGGTACGTTTATACATTGCACTATGTACCATGATCGAAACAAGACTATCTCAGATTGGGAGCACAGACGAGCAACAGCTAAGTCAGTCTGAGGGTGATGAGAGAGATGGTGACGCGTGAGTCAAATCTTAAAGTGTTTCTCAGTGTTCCTCAGATGGAAAATGCCAATGGAGTGAGGATGACATNTGGATTTTTCTCCTATTATCAAAATAAATGGATATTTGTGTCTACTAGATATTAAGTGTCTATCTATTCAAATATTCTCCGTCTATTTACTATCTAAAATGTGCATGAAAGCAAAAGATTTTTAGAAGACTACACATTTTATATATTCTCAGCTTAAACTTAGACTTTTATTAGGCCTCTTGTGATTTAGTGAGGCACTGAATTTGAAATATGTAGCATGTAGAGATAGAAAGATAGTTCAAAGGAGGATAACAGAATCAGGTTAAATCATAAAAGAAGGCTTTTCTCTTGCTTAAGATATGCCAGTGAAAATTTTACAGTGGATCAGGGCTTGATATCATAAAACATAAATCCACCTCAGAAAAAGACTTTGACTCTCAGTTCATGATGCTTAACTTTATGCAACTCTTCCCAACTCTGGTTACTGACAATTAGGAAACCAACCATGAAAATCTGTTGATTCAATTTCTCATTCACACAAATTAAATGAGCATCTACTTTTATGGCAGATACTGTTCTAGGAGCTAAGATATAGAAAGAGGAAAACACTCAGACATAGAGAACAGACTTGTGCTTACCAAGGGGGTGAGTAGTCAGGGATGGAGTAGGAGTTTGGGGCAATCAAATGCAAAGTATTATATACAGAATGAGTAAACAATAAGGTCCTATTGTATACCATAGGAAACCGTATTCAATATCCTATGATAACTACAATGGAAAAGAATATGAAAATAATGTATGTGTGTGTGTGTGTGTATAACTGAAATACAGTGCTGTAAAGCAGAAATTAACATTGCAAATCAACTATCCTTCAACACAAAGAATTTTAAAAAATAGTGACATGGTTCTTATATTCAAAGAGTTTATCAAATTGAGAGCTGATTATGAGTTAATAGGTACGTTTATACATTGCACTATGTACCATGATCGAAACAAGACTATCTCAGATTGGGAGCACAGACGAGCAACAGCTAAGTCAGTCTGAGGGTGATGAGAGAGATGGTGACGCGTGAGTCAAATCTTAAAGTGTTTCTCAGTGTTCCTCAGATGGAAAATGCCAATGGAGTGAGGATGACATTGAACTGTGTTTTGAACAGAGATGATAGCTGCATGTGTAAAGGCATGTAGGTATAAGGAATTACGTATTCAGTTCATAGGAAAATATGCATCCTTAATTTAAAAAGCTAGACATAATTTTTAAGATAAGCACTGAAAAATTTCTTATGCTATTATATTTATATTTTCATTTGCATTGATTTACCTCCCTTCTGAAGAGGATTTATGATAATATCTGAAAATTTTAAGGTCGTTAACACTCTACTACAGTTTAACAACATTTAGAATAAAAAAATACATTAACAATTAATATACAATGTGTGTATCAGGAAACTTTGAATAATTTTACTTTAGAGTAAGATAAATATATTTTAGTAACATATTCTAGAAATGAGATCCATAGGAGTCATGGAAAAGACAGATGCCATCATTCAAAGCAATTCTGTTATTGCATGTAATCTGTGCCAGTGTGTTCTGCTCACAGTAAATATGAACTCTTTATAATGGCATATAATTAGATAAACAAAAGAATGGACAGCAAAAAATATTGAGACAATGCCAGTCTACTAGTTCTGGGTTTAATTAAATTAGGTTGACACTATATCAATGTTAGTTCCAAAATAATGACTGTAATTTCATTAATCCGTCTCAGTTACATATAGCCAATTTGAAGGTACTCTCCCTTTATAATCTGTTATAGTGACACAATTAAACAACTGAATTTTAACTTTCTTCAACTAATACAGAAGCAACTGTAAGAGAACAGAATTAGGGATATTGTATAGTTATTTGGAAAAAAAGAAGCTTTATCATACAATGCATCTAATTATAAGGAAATGGAGAGTTTAAGCAACTTCCTTAGAATCAAAATAGGATTTATGCTATTAAAGAGTACTTAGTAGATGCCTACTCTGCACCAGCCTGCATGTCAGACTCCAGGTTTCCTGATTCCATTTTATAACATGTGGCATTTAAATGGCATGCCATAATTAGGTACAATGGTTATTATCTCATTTTATATTAAATAGCCCCCTTTTCTTATAAAATACACTCATGCAAAAATTCTGATTACTAGAAAAGCATTTAAATTACAACAAAGAATTAAAGTATTTTGGTAAATAATTTACTGAGTCTTTTGTATTTTTTATCACAAGTAATTTCTTGAGTGAAAAATGTTTTTATGTTGCAGCTCTATAATGAATCTAACTAATCAAACTCCAAGTGAGTAATGAGACAAATACAAAATATTTAATGAAAACTATGCTATTTGAAAGAAAATCAATTTGTTCATAAAATTCATGGATATGTACATTGGCTCAGATATAGTAAAAGAACAGAAATGAGATATACTTGCTTTTCAGAACATACCATTGAACAAATATGTTTGTAGCACAATAAAGGTCCAGATATAATTTTTGCCACTGTTCTAGTATTTATTCAATAGAGAATTATATGAGAATTTGGCAAAGTTCCATGAATTTTCTGCTCAGATTTAGAGAAAGTCATTTGAAGTAATGAAATAGTCTTGATTCAGAAATTAATATTTTTCATTATAAGATGTCAATCATAAAACTCATAGAGAAAAACATAGGAAGAACAAGGACATAAATCATAGCAAAATCTTTATTGGCCCACCTTCTAGAATAATGAAAATAAAAACAAAAACTGGGATCTGATTAAACTTAAAAGATTTTGCACAGCAAATAAAACTATAAATAAGATGAAAAGACAACACATCAGTGTGGGATGGTGGGGTGGGAGGGAGGTCCAATAGGGAGGAGATATATGTATATGTATAGCTAAGTCACTTCATTGTACAGCAGAAACTAAGACAGTATTTTAAAACAACTATACCCCAATTAAAAAAATAAAAAATCAACACTACTGCCTTCCTTCAAGGTAAGAATTGTCCTGTATCAGCACTCTATTTAGCGACTGTAGGCTTTCGGGAGGGAAGGATATTGTGGTCAGATTTTCACTTTTTATATTAATAAATGCTCTTTCCTGATATACTTAGTTAGGGGCAGGGACACAGAAAAATATTATTTGTTTCTGATCTTCTTGGTAATTAGTTAAAAGTACTGTTATCTCTTTGGAATATGAAAGCAAAAACTACCAAAGGAATATGATCTATGTTTATAGTGATGAGCTGTGGTTACCACTTGTTCCAGATTATATTTGATAGAGTTTCTTCTAGCTTTTGTTCTTTGCATCATTTCAAAAATAAGAATCTTCTGAGAATCATGTTTAATTTACAGAAAACATGTTTGATATTTCCATATGATTTTTCAAGTTGTACATTATTGAGGCACCAAAATATTTGGAAAATTCAGAAAAAATGTCAAGCTGCTGAAATTAATGTTAGACATTAATAGTGAATTAAAAATTTTCAAGGAAATGTTGATCACTAAGCTCAAAAAATGAGGGCCAGTAGTAAATTATCTTGGTGCCCTCTTCCTCCCCCGCTTCCCCCACAGATTGCTCTGTGGTAAAGAACTGCCTGCAGTACAGGAGACACGGGGGGCATAGGTTCAATCCCTGGGTCAGGCAGATACCTAGAAGGAGAAAATGGCAACCCACTCCAGTACTCTTTACTGGAAAANTAATTTCCTTCACTTATTTTGTTCAGCCCCCTGCCTCCCTCCGCTCTGGTGACCCCCCGTTTGTTTTCTGTATCTATGAATCTGTTTTGTTTGTTTAGTTTTTTTTTTAGATTTCACATTTAATTGAAATTGTTTGGTATTTGTTTTACTCTGCCCAACTTATTTCATCTAACATTCTTCATTAATCCAAACATTTATTTATGGACTATATCTAGATAAAGAAATGCTTTGAATGTGCACCCTGTGCAAGGCAAAAGTAGAAAGCAAAAGACATGAGGAGTGAATACACAGAGTATTTCTCCAGACTTTAATGCTTTTATTTTTTTAAATAAGTCATTGCTATTTTATGATAAGAAAGATATACAAATTGGGCACATTTTATTTGAGAAATGTGTTGCTANTGCACCCTGTGCAAGGCAAAAGTAGAAAGCAAAAGACATGAGGAGTGAATACACAGAGTATTTCTCCAGACTTTAATGCTTTTATTTTTTTAAATAAGTCATTGCTATTTTATGATAAGAAAGATATACAAATTGGGCACATTTTATTTGAGAAATGTGTTGCTAATGACCTCACATAATGTAAAACACTTAATTCAATGCAAATATTGATAAAGATTGATGGGTATTTTTGCTTATTTTCTAAAAAGATATATTTCTATAGAAATCACATAAAAAACGTTTATTATTCAGTTGGCACTTTAACTTTGATTTTATGCTTTTCTTAGCATATTTCTAATATAGAGGTTTGATATTATTTCTAGTTTTTTGGAATAAGTTGAAAATGTATTATTTTATATTGATAACTTTTAAATCACCTAATTTTACATAAAAGTCAAGCTCACTTCACATGAAACATTAAGTGATGAAGATAAACTGTTTCCATGACTACATTAATTCCTCATCTTTAAAAATCTGTTGAAACTTAATCATGTTGTATATAAATGTACAAGTTAAAATTAGTTGATGGTTTGACTCCCATCAATAATTAGCAATAGAAAAAGCAAAAATATAAACTACCGGTCATCCCTTGGACTGCAAGGAGATCCAACTAGTCCATTCTGAAGGAGATCAACCCTGGGATTTCTTTGGAAGGAATGATGCTAAAGCTGAAACTCCAGTACTTTGGTTATCTCATGTGGAGAGTTGACTCATTGGAAAAGACTCTGGTCCTGGGAAGGATTGGGGGCAGGAGGAGAAGGGGACGACAGAGGATGAGATGGCTGGATGGCATCACTGACTCGATGGACATGAGTCTGAGTGAACTCTGGGAATTGGTGATGGACAGGGAGGCCTGGTGTGCTGCGATTCATGGGGTCTCAAAGAATCGGACATGACCGAGTAACTGAACTGAACTGAACTGAACTACTGAGTTGGCAGAAAGTTTAAACAGTCTGATATGGTACTGAAGCTGACTAAACTAAAGAGAAGCTGTAAAATTATGGAGAGGTATAAAGCCACCTCCTGGCTTCCCAGGTGGCACTAATGGTAAAGAACCTGACTGCCAATGGAAGAGACTCAGATTTGATCCCTAGGTCAGGAAGATCCCCTGGAGAAGGGCATGGTAACCTACTCCAGTTTTCTTGCCTGGAGAATCCCATGGACAGAGGGGCCCGGGGGTTACAGTCCATGGGGCTGCACAGTGTCAGACACAACTAAAGTGACTTAGCATGCATGTATGCATGAGCTACCTCCCTATCATCTTTCTTTTGTTTGTATAATGGCTGACTGCCTTGGTGCCCTCTACCCAGATTAGGAAGACAGGATGACGGGGATCTACCCAAGTGCAAGTCAAACATTCAAGTCGAACACCAATTCATCATACTTTCTTATAACTGTTCTCCTCTGATTGGAGATTCTACAAATATACATCTCCTCAAGTTCTGGGCTTGGGATTCTGTATAGGCAGAATTGGATCTAAAAATATCACATGATGTCTTGAGTTGAGCAGGCAGGAACTAATAGACATTCATCATGTTCAGGGATGTGCTTTAAGTATTTATGGTCCAAGAATCAATGGTAACATTATCAAAGTGATTAGGGTGTCTAAATATTATTGAAACTTCAGAGTCTCAGACTAAATGCCCTCCATAGTAAGAGCACTGTGATGCTCCTGACTTTGAATTAAGGAGATATTATAGTTTTGCAAGCTTTTTCAAGGTAGGGACTATATTTTATCCATGTACCTAGCCCAAATTACTAAATTTATCACCTTACAAAGAGTAGACATGAATTTTCAAGTGTTAATTGAAAAAAAAATAAAGTACTAAAACACAATCTAACCACCTTTGTTCAAAACTTATGTTTGATTTAAAAGTTTTCTCTGAGTGGTAGTTTGTTTTCAAACTGACTATTTAGGAAAAACTTACTTAAGAAGCAAAGTCTCTGACTTTTAACTTGAAAGGTCTTAAATAAGAACATCTAACCTGATAATTGCTTCTTTTGTCAGTAAAGATTTAATTTGTTAAAAAAATGTTGGCATATGCTTTTTATATTTATCATTTGAAGGCCAGAGGCTCAGTTATCAAAACAGAAAACACAATGTGGCTGCCACTGTGGGAAACCCATAGGTTTTGATGGCAGACACTTGTATATTCTAATCTCATCTTTATACTGTACTGGGCCTTCCGTGTGCCTTAGATGGTAAAGAGTCTGCCTGTAATGTCAAAGATTGCAGTTCAATCCCTGGGTTGGGAAGATCTCCTGAACAAGAAAATGAACAACCCACTAAACAACTCTCTCCAGTATTCTTGCCTGGAAAAATCCCATGGACAGAGGGGCCTGGTAAGCTACTGTCCACCACTGTAGAGTCGGATATGGATGAGTGATGAACAGTTTCTGTAGTTACATTGTACTAGCTTTATGACCTGTTAATCATTCCAAGCACCCGCTTCCAAGGTAGACTTGTGGTCATAATACCTACTTTACAGAACCATTTAAAAGGGCCTGGCACACAGTAGGTGCTCAGTAAAGGTTAGTTCTCCCTTTACAGGTATTGTTATTGGAAATGTGCTAGTGACATCTAGTGGTAATTCCTGCAAACCTCAAAAAGGGCTTCCTCAGAGCTTCCCAATAAGTCATGCATTCATTCCAACAGCAAATGATTTTTAAATGTCTCCTGTGTTCTAGGCTCTTAAATCAAGTTCTGAGGATTGCAAGATGTGAAAGACACAACACCTACTCTAGAAAAGCTCTGGCTATTGCCACCCAGACAAATGTTAGCCAATTACTCTAAAAAATATAATTATTTCTACAATAGCAGTAAGAAAAAAGATACAAATATGGTACAGAATGTATGCTTTTGAACTGTGGTGTTGGAGAAGACTCTTGAGAGTCCCTTGGACTGCAAGGAGATCCAGCCAGTCAATCCTAAAGGAAATCAGTCCTCAATATTCATTGGAAGGACTGATGTTGAAGCTGAAACTCCAATACTTTGGCCAACTTATGTGAAGAATGGATTCATTTGAAAAGACCCTGATGCTCAGAAAGATTGAAGGTGGGAGGAGAAGCGGATGGCTGAGGATGAGATGGTTGGATGGCACCACAGACTCAATGGACATGAGTCTGAATAAACTCCGCGAGTTGGCAATGTACAGGGAGGCCTGGCATGCTGCAGTCCATGGAGTCGCAAACAATCAGACACGACTAAGTGACGGAACTGAACTGCACAGAATAGAAAACTCACACTGATAAAGGAGATGGCATTTTGGCTGGGTCTTAAAGAATGAATGAAATGCCCTCATTATAATTTAACTGAAGGAGAAATGAGGAAATTTGATTATTTCAAAAATGTTAATAAGTAAGGTTTATTTGCTAGTCTTGGTTGATGTGGTAAATAGTTTAGCCCTTCTCTGTCTATGACAGGAAGATAGTAGCATTCTGTAGTGAGTAAGGTTCTAATTATTTTTGGTCAAAAGGGTGAATGAAACATTGGTGATCGGGGAGAAGAGAAAATGGAGAATCTATTAAATGGTTATTGTAATTTTGCACTTCAGAGGTAACAAAGATCTAAACTTGTTTAGTGGAAAAGGGACAGACAGGAGGAGAAACATTAATGAGATATACCTGAAGTAGAATGGAGACTGTAATGACCTCGACAAGTAAAAACATACAAAAGCAGAAGAAATGAGATTGATTTATGTTTTCTTGAATGGACTATTAAGAAATAATGTCATTAAGTGAAATTAAAAAAAAAACAGAAGAAACTTGAGTTTGGGGGAGGGAAAAAAATAAAAATTATAAATTGTCTTTGTACATATTGTTAAAACTTCAGAAACATTTGAATACAAATGTCCAATAGGTGAGCAGACAGAGAGATCTAGATGGATACTGAGACAGGAACATCAGCATGAAGCCAACATTGTAGTCATTAGGGTGGATAAGATCACCAGGGAAAATTGTGCCAAGAGGAAAGGTGAAGAGACAGGGTTAAGACCTTGGGGAACACCATAATTTAACTAGTAAGTCCTAAATAAGAACTGGACTCAGCTTTAGTTTGTTGAGAATAGTCCCTTAGTAAGTTATAAACAGACAACAAAATGGCTTTTGAAATAGGAATATCTCAACTAACTACAACATAACTTTTAAAAATATACTTAAGCTAAATTTAAGGTTTAAAAGCAAAGCTATAAAGTTATTTCCCCACAGTCTCATTAAATAAATTGTTTGGATTTTCCTCACTAAACTGAAAACTCTGCTTTATGCTTTGAGTGTAGTCCTTTCTAGGTTGGAGGGGAAATTTTATTTGACTGCCTATAAAATGCATAACTTCCCTACTTCTCTCATTAAATTTAGTCAGTTAGGTTTCTTTCTTAGTTTTATTGTCCTCTTCATTCTCTCTTCTCTTTTCCTCTCTCTTGATACAGGTATTTTTGCTTCAGTGATTTTATGGGAAAAGAGCCCAGTTGTTTGTTTGTTTTTTTTAAATTATAGACTACTTCACAAATTTAGGATATTAACTCTATACTTGCAGTGTTGTTACCTTGAAAGAAGAGCTATTTATGCTGTTTTGTTAGTTAAATACCTATATATTTATGGCTTTCCAAAATATGTCATGTCTGACTCCTTGTGACCTCATGAACTGTACAGTCCATGGAATTCTCCAGGCCAGAATACTGGAGTGGATAGCCATTCCCTTCTCCACAGGATCTTCCCAACCCAGGGATCAAACCCAGGTCTCCCTCATTGCAGGCAGACTCTTTACCATCTGAGCCACCAGGGAAGCCCAAGAACACGTGAGTACTCTATCCCTTCTCCAGGGGAACTTCTCAACCCAGCAATTGAACTGTGGTCTACTATGTTGTAAGAGAATTCTTTACCAGCTGAGCTAACAAGGGAGCCCTAATATAAATTAACTTTGGAAAATCAGCTAATCCTCTCTCTATCAGAATCAGCCTTATCAGTGCAAAAAGGGATTACAGTTAACAGTAGTCTAAATGAATGAATGTTAGGTTCCTTCACTGGCACCTGACTCTTTGCAACCCTATGGACTCTACCCCACCAGGCTCCTCTGTCCATGGGATTCTTCAGGCAAGAATACTGGAGTGGGTTGCCATTTCCTTCTCCAAGGGATCTTCACCCTGAGGGATTACACCTGTGTCGCTTACATTTCCTGCACTAGCAGGTGGGTTCTTTACCACGAGAGCCACCTGGGAAGCTGCAAGTTGGTCACATGAGATGAACATGTTCTTCATGGTCTTCATGAACAATGACTAAAGACCCTTCATAATTTAATCTTGAAAAAGAATAATGGATAATTTAAACAGCTGAACTAGCCCCATCATATGATTTAAGATTCACTTGAATCTCTGCTTTGAAATTATGTAATGGCATATTGAAAAAATTCAACTACATTATATTATTTTGCACAATTGAAGCTTCATAAATATTTTTCTCATTATTTCAAAATTTTATACCTCAAATTAACCTAAAATATAACAACTTTCATNATGAATGTTAGGTTCCTTCACTGGCACCTGACTCTTTGCAACCCTATGGACTCTACCCCACCAGGCTCCTCTGTCCATGGGATTCTTCAGGCAAGAATACTGGAGTGGGTTGCCATTTCCTTCTCCAAGGGATCTTCACCCTGAGGGATTACACCTGTGTCGCTTACATTTCCTGCACTAGCAGGTGGGTTCTTTACCACGAGAGCCACCTGGGAAGCTGCAAGTTGGTCACATGAGATGAACATGTTCTTCATGGTCTTCATGAACAATGACTAAAGACCCTTCATAATTTAATCTTGAAAAAGAATAATGGATAATTTAAACAGCTGAACTAGCCCCATCATATGATTTAAGATTCACTTGAATCTCTGCTTTGAAATTATGTAATGGCATATTGAAAAAATTCAACTACATTATATTATTTTGCACAATTGAAGCTTCATAAATATTTTTCTCATTATTTCAAAATTTTATACCTCAAATTAACCTAAAATATAACAACTTTCATGTAACAACCTAAAATGTAACCTAAAATATAACAAGTTTCAGCATCTAAATTTTTAAGTAGGCTAATGAGAATAAATTAAATATGCTTATTATGTTTAATATTTAATTATAAATGACACTAAACTATACAAATTAAATATGTGAAAGACAAAAGAAATGAATCATTTAAACTAACATAGATGTTCTAAACCCAATTCTTACTGATTCTAAAAAAAGAAAAGAAAAAAAATCAAGATTTAACTCAACAAACATTTGTTGAGTACTTACTATTCCAGGTTTTATGGCTAGACACAGAGTAAGATTCTGTTTTCTAGGAACTCAGTCTAAGTGACAGAATGGTGGAAATATAAATATAAAAATAAAGATAATAACATAATAGAACCAAGTAATAGAACTATTTTTGCAAGTGGGAATCCTTGGAGAATTCTTCCTTGAATAGGCAACATTCAGTCCAAGATATTAATTCAATCCAAGATATGACATTCATTCCAAGATATTAAGAGGAGGTGGCAAGAATACACAGAACTATACAAAAAAGATCTTAATGACCCAGATAGTCATGATGGTGTGATCACTCACCTAGAGCCAGACATCCTGCAATGCAAAGTCAAGTTGGCCTTAGGAAGCATCACTATGAACAAAGCTAGTGGAGGTGATGGATTTTCAGTTGAGCTATTTCAAATCCTAAAAGATGATGCTGTCAAAGTGCCACACTCAATATGCCAGCAAATTTGGAAAACTCAGCAGTGGCCACAGGACTGGAAAAGGTCAGTTTTCATTCCAATCCCAAACAAAGGCAATGCCAAAGAGTGTTCACATAACTGTACGATTGCACTTGTCTCACATGATAGCAAAGTAATGCTCAAAATTCTCTAAGCCAGGCTTCAACGGCATGTGAACCATGAACTTCCAGATGTTTAAGCTGGTTCTAGAAAAGGCAGAGGAACAAGAGATCAAATTGCCAACATCTGCTGGATCATTGAAAAAGCAAGAGAATTCCAGAAAAACATCTACTTCTGTTTTATTGACTATGCCAAAGCCTTTGACTTGGCAGGTCACAACAAACTGTGGAAAATTCCTCAAAAGATAGGAATAACAGACCACCTGAACTGCATCCTGAGAAATCTGTATGCAGGTCAAGAAGCAATAGTTAGAACCAGACACAAAATAACAGACTGGTTCCAAATTGGGAAGAAGTACCTCAAGGCTGTATATTGTCACCCTGCTTATTTAACTTATATGCAGAGTACATCACATAAAATGCCATGCTGGATGAAGCAAAAGCTGGAAGCAAGATTGCCAGAAGAAACATCAATGACCTCAGATACACCGATGACACCACCATTATGGCAGAAAGCGAAGAAGAACTAAAGAGCCTCTTGACGAAAGTGAAGGTGGGAAGTGAAAAAGTTGGTTTAAAACTAAACATTCAGAAAAGAAAGATCTCATCATCTGATCCCATCCCATCATGGCAAATAGATGGGGAAACAATGGAAACAGTGACAGATTTTATTTTGGGGGGCTCCAAAATCATAGCAGATGGTGACTGCAGCCATGAAATTAAAAAGATGTTTGCTCTTTGGAAGAAAAGTTATGACCAAACTAGACAGTATATTAAAAAGCAGAGACATTACTTCGCCAAGGTCTGTCTAGTCAAAGCTATGGTTTTTCCAGGAGTCATGTATGGACGTGAGAGTGGTCTAGAAAGAAAGCTGAGCACCAAAGAATTGATGCTTTTCAATTGTGGTGTTGGAAGACTCTTGAGAGTCCCTTGGACTACCAGGAGATCAAAGCAGTTGATCCTAAAGGAAATCCGCCCTGAATATTCATTGGAAGGACTGATGCTGAAGCTGAAACGGCGGTACTTTGGCCACTTGATGTGAGGAACTGACTCATTTGAAGAGACCCTGATGCTGGGAAAGACTGAAGTCAGGAGAAGGGGATGACAGAAGATGAGATGGTTGAATGGCATCACCAACTCAATAGATATGAGTTTGAGCAAGCTCCAGGAATTGGTGATGGACAGGAAAGGCGGGCATGCTACAGTCCATGGGGTTGCAAAGAGTCAGACACATAAGTGACTGAACTGAACTGAATCCAAGATGTGGTGCAAAGTGGCTTTACATTCTGAGATAGAATGTCTGTCTTTTATTAATTTATGGCAACACTAACAATAAACAATAATTATATTTAAAACTTCAATATTGGGTATTCTTATTGGTATATGGCATTGTGATCATTATTTTTCACATACAATCTCATTTTCTCTATTCATAACAATCCTATGCAATAAGGTACAACTATGGATTTAAACTTTTTAATGAAACTGAGGTTCAGATTATGCAACTTGGTTAACATCATGGTGCTGAACAAATGGCAGAACTGGTAATAAAAGCTCTAAAATATTTGCTCTCTACAAATCCCACCATGCCACACTGCATCTTACTGCACAGTCATTTCTCATTTAGGGAACACTGAATCAATTCTTGTGCTACAGATATCTTTGTCTGTAAAGCATAAATAAAACTCTTACAAATTAAATTTGACCCTATTGAATTGCTGGCTCCAGCAACACCTAAACCATTTGCAGTTTTCTTTGACCTCAAATGGTCTGAATGCTACACAAAAACATGTATGAATTACTCCATTCTCAACAAATGAATACTGAAGTTACTATGTTCTCCAGGCAGCACCTCATTATTCTATTCAATTCCTTTCACTTGCCAAGCTCTTAGATATGTTTTTCACATTCACTTTCTTGTTGCCAGTTCTTGAACTATTTTCAACATGGTTATCAACTCTTTTATCCATTGAAAGTCACTCACTAAGATCAGTAAAATCTTTTTCAAGGCAAAATTAGAGATTGCTTGCTTCCCCAATGCTTTTGACTTCTGTATACTTTAACATTTTTGTACTAGGTACTGCTGCTGATGCTGCTAAGTTGCTTCAGTCATGTCCAACTCTGTGCAACCCCATAGACAGCAGCCCACCAGGCTCCCCCGTCCCTGGGATTCTCCAGGCAAGACTACTTACTCTCAATATTCTTTGTGACATTCGCTTCCAGAAAGTAAACCAGAGTCAATATATTATCAAATGTAAATTGTTAGAGGAGAAAGCAACAACTGATAGGCTATAATTGGAAGCAACAATGGGGCAAAACCATTTTTTTTTCAGTTTTGGTAAAAACTAGATTCTATATGTTTCAACAAATGTGTTTAATTTCTAAAATTCCAGACTTTTAGATATTAAGCAAATCTACAGAGTACATCATGAGAAATGCTGGGCTGGAAGAAGCATAAGCTGGAATCAAGATTGCTGGAGAAATATCAATAACCTCAGATATGCAGATGATACCACCCTTATAGCAGAAAGTGAAGAGGAACTAAAAAGCCTCTTGATGAAAAGTGAAAGAGGAGAATGAAAAAGTTGGCTTAAAGCTCAATATTCAGAAAACTAAGATCATGGCATCTGTCCCATCACTTCATGGGGAATAGATGGGGAAACAGTGGGTGACTTTATTTCTTGGGCTCCAAAATCACTGCAGATGGTGACTACAATGATTAAAAGATTCTTACTTCTTGGAAGGAAAGTTACAACCAACCTAGATAGCATATTAAAAAGCAGAGACATTACTTTGCCAACAAAGGTCCATGTAGTCAAGGCTATGGTTTTTCCAGGGGTCATGTATGGATGTGAGAGTTGGACTGTGAAGAAAGCTGAACGCCAAAGAATTGATGCTTTGAACTGTGGTATTGGAGAAGACTCTTGAGAGTCCCTTAGACTACAAGGAGATCCAACCAGTCCANACTTTGGAAAATCAGCTAATCCTCTCTCTATCAGAATCAGCCTTATCAGTGCAAAAAGGGATTACAGTTAACAGTAGTCTAAATGAATGAATGTTAGGTTCCTTCACTGGCACCTGACTCTTTGCAACCCTATGGACTCTACCCCACCAGGCTCCTCTGTCCATGGGATTCTTCAGGCAAGAATACTGGAGTGGGTTGCCATTTCCTTCTCCAAGGGATCTTCACCCTGAGGGATTACACCTGTGTCGCTTACATTTCCTGCACTAGCAGGTGGGTTCTTTACCACGAGAGCCACCTGGGAAGCTGCAAGTTGGTCACATGAGATGAACATGTTCTTCATGGTCTTCATGAACAATGACTAAAGACCCTTCATAATTTAATCTTGAAAAAGAATAATGGATAATTTAAACAGCTGAACTAGCCCCATCATATGATTTAAGATTCACTTGAATCTCTGCTTTGAAATTATGTAATGGCATATTGAAAAAATTCAACTACATTATATTATTTTGCACAATTGAAGCTTCATAAATATTTTTCTCATTATTTCAAAATTTTATACCTCAAATTAACCTAAAATATAACAACTTTCATGTAACAACCTAAAATGTAACCTAAAATATAACAAGTTTCAGCATCTAAATTTTTAAGTAGGCTAATGAGAATAAATTAAATATGCTTATTATGTTTAATATTTAATTATAAATGACACTAAACTATACAAATTAAATATGTGAAAGACAAAAGAAATGAATCATTTAAACTAACATAGATGTTCTAAACCCAATTCTTACTGATTCTAAAAAAAGAAAAGAAAAAAAATCAAGATTTAACTCAACAAACATTTGTTGAGTACTTACTATTCCAGGTTTTATGGCTAGACACAGAGTAAGATTCTGTTTTCTAGGAACTCAGTCTAAGTGACAGAATGGTGGAAATATAAATATAAAAATAAAGATAATAACATAATAGAACCAAGTAATAGAACTATTTTTGCAAGTGGGAATCCTTGGAGAATTCTTCCTTGAATAGGCAACATTCAGTCCAAGATATTAATTCAATCCAAGATATGACATTCATTCCAAGATATTAAGAGGAGGTGGCAAGAATACACAGAACTATACAAAAAAGATCTTAATGACCCAGATAGTCATGATGGTGTGATCACTCACCTAGAGCCAGACATCCTGCAATGCAAAGTCAAGTTGGCCTTAGGAAGCATCACTATGAACAAAGCTAGTGGAGGTGATGGATTTTCAGTTGAGCTATTTCAAATCCTAAAAGATGATGCTGTCAAAGTGCCACACTCAATATGCCAGCAAATTTGGAAAACTCAGCAGTGGCCACAGGACTGGAAAAGGTCAGTTTTCATTCCAATCCCAAACAAAGGCAATGCCAAAGAGTGTTCACATAACTGTACGATTGCACTTGTCTCACATGATAGCAAAGTAATGCTCAAAATTCTCTAAGCCAGGCTTCAACGGCATGTGAACCATGAACTTCCAGATGTTTAAGCTGGTTCTAGAAAAGGCAGAGGAACAAGAGATCAAATTGCCAACATCTGCTGGATCATTGAAAAAGCAAGAGAATTCCAGAAAAACATCTACTTCTGTTTTATTGACTATGCCAAAGCCTTTGACTTGGCAGGTCACAACAAACTGTGGAAAATTCCTCAAAAGATAGGAATAACAGACCACCTGAACTGCATCCTGAGAAATCTGTATGCAGGTCAAGAAGCAATAGTTAGAACCAGACACAAAATAACAGACTGGTTCCAAATTGGGAAGAAGTACCTCAAGGCTGTATATTGTCACCCTGCTTATTTAACTTATATGCAGAGTACATCACATAAAATGCCATGCTGGATGAAGCAAAAGCTGGAAGCAAGATTGCCAGAAGAAACATCAATGACCTCAGATACACCGATGACACCACCATTATGGCAGAAAGCGAAGAAGAACTAAAGAGCCTCTTGACGAAAGTGAAGGTGGGAAGTGAAAAAGTTGGTTTAAAACTAAACATTCAGAAAAGAAAGATCTCATCATCTGATCCCATCCCATCATGGCAAATAGATGGGGAAACAATGGAAACAGTGACAGATTTTATTTTGGGGGGCTCCAAAATCATAGCAGATGGTGACTGCAGCCATGAAATTAAAAAGATGTTTGCTCTTTGGAAGAAAAGTTATGACCAAACTAGACAGTATATTAAAAAGCAGAGACATTACTTCGCCAAGGTCTGTCTAGTCAAAGCTATGGTTTTTCCAGGAGTCATGTATGGACGTGAGAGTGGTCTAGAAAGAAAGCTGAGCACCAAAGAATTGATGCTTTTCAATTGTGGTGTTGGAAGACTCTTGAGAGTCCCTTGGACTACCAGGAGATCAAAGCAGTTGATCCTAAAGGAAATCCGCCCTGAATATTCATTGGAAGGACTGATGCTGAAGCTGAAACGGCGGTACTTTGGCCACTTGATGTGAGGAACTGACTCATTTGAAGAGACCCTGATGCTGGGAAAGACTGAAGTCAGGAGAAGGGGATGACAGAAGATGAGATGGTTGAATGGCATCACCAACTCAATAGATATGAGTTTGAGCAAGCTCCAGGAATTGGTGATGGACAGGAAAGGCGGGCATGCTACAGTCCATGGGGTTGCAAAGAGTCAGACACATAAGTGACTGAACTGAACTGAATCCAAGATGTGGTGCAAAGTGGCTTTACATTCTGAGATAGAATGTCTGTCTTTTATTAATTTATGGCAACACTAACAATAAACAATAATTATATTTAAAACTTCAATATTGGGTATTCTTATTGGTATATGGCATTGTGATCATTATTTTTCACATACAATCTCATTTTCTCTATTCATAACAATCCTATGCAATAAGGTACAACTATGGATTTAAACTTTTTAATGAAACTGAGGTTCAGATTATGCAACTTGGTTAACATCATGGTGCTGAACAAATGGCAGAACTGGTAATAAAAGCTCTAAAATATTTGCTCTCTACAAATCCCACCATGCCACACTGCATCTTACTGCACAGTCATTTCTCATTTAGGGAACACTGAATCAATTCTTGTGCTACAGATATCTTTGTCTGTAAAGCATAAATAAAACTCTTACAAATTAAATTTGACCCTACTGAATTGCTGGCTCCAGCAACACCTAAACCATTTGCAGTTTTCTTTGACCTCAAATGGTCTGAATGCTACACAAAAACATGTATGAATTACTCCATTCTCAACAAATGAATACTGAAGTTACTATGTTCTCCAGGCAGCACCTCATTATTCTATTCAATTCCTTTCACTTGCCAAGCTCTTAGATATGTTTTTCACATTCACTTTCTTGTTGCCAGTTCTTGAACTATTTTCAACATGGTTATCAACTCTTTTATCCATTGAAAGTCACTCACTAAGATCAGTAAAATCTTTTTCAAGGCAAAATTAGAGATTGCTTGCTTCCCCAATGCTTTTGACTTCTGTATACTTTGACATTTTTGTACTAGGTACTGCTGCTGATGCTGCTAAGTTGCTTCAGTCATGTCCAACTCTGTGCAACCCCATAGACAGCAGCCCACCAGGCTCCCCCGTCCCTGGGATTCTCCAGGCAAGACTACTTACTCTCAATATTCTTTGTGACATTCGCTTCCAGAAAGTAAACCAGAGTCAATATATTATCAAATGTAAATTGTTAGAGGAGAAAGCAACAACTGATAGGCTATAATTGGAAGCAACAATGGGGCAAAACCATTTTTTTTTCAGTTTTGGTAAAAGCTAGATTCTATATGTTTCAACAAATGTGTTTAATTTCTAAAATTCCAGACTTTTAGATATTAAGCAAATCTACAGAGTACATCATGAGAAATGCTGGGCTGGAAGAAGCATAAGCTGGAATCAAGATTGCTGGAGAAATATCAATAACCTCAGATATGCAGATGATACCACCCTTATAGCAGAAAGTGAAGAGGAACTAAAAAGCCTCTTGATGAAAAGTGAAAGAGGAGAATGAAAAAGTTGGCTTAAAGCTCAATATTCAGAAAACTAAGATCATGGCATCTGTCCCATCACTTCATGGGGAATAGATGGGGAAACAGTGGGTGACTTTATTTCTTGGGCTCCAAAATCACTGCAGATGGTGACTACAATGATTAAAAGATTCTTACTTCTTGGAAGGAAAGTTACAACCAACCTAGATAGCATATTAAAAAGCAGAGACATTACTTTGCCAACAAAGGTCCATGTAGTCAAGGCTATGGTTTTTCCAGGGGTCATGTATGGATGTGAGAGTTGGACTGTGAAGAAAGCTGAACGCCAAAGAATTGATGCTTTGAACTGTGGTATTGGAGAAGACTCTTGAGAGTCCCTTAGACTACAAGGAGATCCAACCAGTCCATCCTAAAGGAGATCAGTCCTGGTTGTTCATTGCAAGGCCTGATACTGAGGCTGAAACTCCAATACTTTTTGGCCACCTCATGCCAAGATTTGACTCTTCGGAAAAGACCCTGATGCTGGGAAGGATTGGGGGCAGGAGGAGAAGGGGATGACCGAGGATGAGATGGCTGGATGGCATCACTGACTCGATGGAGATGAGTTTGAATAAACTCCAGGAGTTGGTGACGGTCAGGGAGGCCTGGCGTGCTGCGATTCAGGGGTCACAAAGAGTCAGACACGATTGAGCATTGAACTGAACTGAACTGATATTTTAAATAACTTGTACATAATCAAGCAAGGATTATATTCATGATTTCGTTTGACAATAGCATCAGTTTATAAATAGGACGATGAATTAAAATGGCTAAATAAAATTAACATATTCATTTTTCAATTGAATACTTTTAAATAATTAAAAATGAGAACACAAATTTAGATAAGCCTTATATTTTCTATCAACTGCTGCGAGGATATTCTTCTGGGTCCTATTTGTGATTGTGTATCCCTACTGCCATACAGAAATGGTCAAATAAGTGCACTGTGAATTTTCCCATGTGGAATACTGTCTGATGACTCTCCCCTTAGCCTACAAAAGAAAAGTACAGGTCATGCTTATGTTTGGGATTCACATATTGGCAATGATTTGTTTTAATAAATACAATGGATTAGATATACATTAGATCAATAAATCTGCATAGAGACTGTTTTTAACTTACCATATCAGCAACATTTATCTTCCTTCATAGGATATGTTTCTTTTGATCAGTGAAAGCTAAGACTCACCCTCTAGATGTAATAGATTAAGAGAGGGGCAATTGGAAAGCTAATTTTACCATGATTATCAGGACTCTGTTAAAAAGACTGACCCTAGGAAAGTTGCAAACTGCTTATTTCAGATAAATTCTGTATTTTACTAAATAAATCCCTATTGATTTTAAAATAATAGAAAAATATTGGCCTGAACTTCATTCTAGATGGGTTACTACTAGTGTATCTTTTCTAATTCAGCTGTCTTTAGGAGAACATCTGGATCATGAGAATACTCTACCACAGTACAAGTGGTAAATCAAAAGATGAGTTATATGGTGCTTTTATCATTTGAAGGAAAAAAGATAAATATTTTTAAAATCATTTTTCTTATCCTAGTTCCTGTTGCTAAAGTATAAGTATACTTTAATTGAACCTTGTAGATGAGCTAGGGGAAATTAGACCACACTGTCTATCATTAGAAGAGACTGTCCAACTCCTGAGTAGATGGCTGAGACCATCATTTAGGGGTAGTCAAAAGAGAACAAAATCACAACCCACTCCAGTATTCTTGCCTGAAGAATCCCATGAACAGAGGAGCCTGGCAGGCTACAGTCCATGGGGTCACCATAGTCAGACATAACTTAATGACTAAACCACCACCACCAAGAGAGACAAAGTATATGCAAAAAAAAAAAAAAAAAAGATAGAGAAGATTCTTAATTTACACAGAAAGTAGAATGATGTAAAATTAAATAACAGAGAAAAATAACTGATTATACATTTTTCCAAAAAGATCAAGAAATATTCCTTGCAAATGGATGCACCTGACAGTATTCAATTTATGACAATTTTTAAGTAGGCTTCTATTTTTTACAGTCAAATAATTTGCTANAAGAGACAGTAACAGAGAAAAATAACTGATTATACATTTTTCCAAAAAGATCAAGAAATATTCCTTGCAAATGGATGCACCTGACAGTATTCAATTTATGACAATTTTTAAGTAGGCTTCTATTTTTTACAGTCAAATAATTTGCTAACTGAAACACAAGAGAAATTATGGTCTTGATGAGATAATATCTAATACAATAAGTGAGTAGAAAAGAAGACAGAGAGAAAGAGAGGGGATATGGTTGTTTAGCAATTAAGGTTAGATAACTCTCATGAGGAATTCAAACAGTCCAAATAATCAGTTGTAGTAAATCTATTAATTTCTCTTCTTATAAGTCATAGTGTAATGCTAAATTTTTGTTCAAACCTATTTATTTCCTAAGTTAGAATCCTGGCTTCACCAACTGCTAATTATAAGACTTAGGCAAGTTATTTAAACCATTTTTGTTTTGAATTTTTCTTCTTTGAAATGCGAATGATAATAGTGGCTATTTCAAAAGTTTGTTGTGATATGTGCTTCAGTCAGTCAGTTCAGGTGTTCAGTCATTTCCAACTCTTTGCAACCTCATAGACCGCAACACGCCAGGCCTCCCTGTCCATCTCCAACTCTCAGAGTTTGCTCAAACTCATTTCCATTGAGTCGATGATGCCATCCAACAATCTCATCCTCTGTCATCCCCTTCTTCTCCTGCCCTCAATCTTTCACAGCATCAGGGTCTTTTCAAATGAGTCAGTTCTTTGCATCAGGTGGGCAAAGTATTGGAGTTTCAGCTTCAGCATCAGCCCTTCCAATGAATGTTGAGGACTGATTTCCTTTAGGAGTGACTGGTTGGATCTCCTTGCAGTCTAAGAGACTCTCAAGAGTCTTCTCCAATACCACAGTTTAAAAGTATCAATTCTTCCCTGCTCAGCTTTTTTTNTACGGGGAGGGAGGGAGGAGGGGGTTTCAGGATGGGGAACATGTGTATACCTGTGGCAGATTCATGTTGATGTATGGCAAAACCAATACAATATTGTAAAGTAATTAAGCTCCAATTAAAATAAATAAATTTATATTAAAAAAAATAAAATGACTTAGTTCAAGTAGAAATATGTAAGATGTGAAGGGACACACAATGCAAAGCCTATCCAATTAGATTAGCAAAGGCATACAATCTACTACTTATCAGAATAAATTTCCCTAGGAATATTGTATGCTCAAGTGATACCTTACATAAGCAGCAAATCATGAATTTTAATTTCAAATGATTAATACATTTAAATATAAAGTAGGCTTGTGGGATTAGCACTTATGTAGATATTTTATTTTTCTACCTCTTTCAAATATCTCTGATTTATTGTTTACATACTAGAAGTTCATATCATCTGTAATTTCCTAGTTATGGTTTTTGGCAAAGAGAGGATTGGGAACATTACAGTCCAACATAGAAAGTTGATAAAGCATTCTGAATTACAAAGTGGGTAGGTTGTAAGCCATGTCCATAATTTTCTTGAGAGTAACACATTCATAAATCAGCTTTTAATGATTTGGTATGTCCATTGTTTCCTAACTATGTGTCCATCAGAATCTATTATTTTGTTCTTATGTAACCAACTGAAACTGAAAATCATTTTTCAAATCACAACAGGGGATTTTTCTCAAAAAAGGATGCATGTGTCTATAATTTGAGGGGTCTATTTCTATGGAATGCATCTAGAAATTATCAAAAGTGTTCCTTTTCTCTCAGATGTTTAAGAAGTATTTTCAATATCTGTCTTATAGGAATATAAAACTCCCTATTTAAAATGTTCAAGTGTACCAATATTAATCCTTCTTCAGAATTCCAGGTGAAGGATGGTAACATGATCTCTACTTACTCTGTTCATTGCTTTGGGAGATTTGAGCTCTGCCAATTATGTAAAAGTTATTCCTGCTCATTACAAACCTGCACTTTATTTCCATTGCATCAGTGGCTCTGGAATTTCTGTAACTTCCAATAACACAGCCACAATCCAAAAGTTCTGATAATCACTGTCTCTCACCTTAGCTTGCAACATTAAGTATAATTTCTAAAATTAAATGCTTAATCCTGATTTGGATTTCGAGCCATAACAGCTTTCTTTATCCATATAAAGTCTTCTATCATGTATATTTAGACTTGTGATATAAGTAAGTGTTAGTCACTCAGTAGTGCCCAACTCTTTGCGACCCCATGGATTGCAGCCCACCATATTCCTCTGTCCATGATATTTTCCAGGCAAGGATACTGGAGTGGGTTGCTATTTCCTTCTCCAGGGGATCTTCCTAACCCAGGGATCGAACTCGGTCTCCTGCACTGCAGGCAGATGCTTTACCGACTGAGCTACAAGGGAAGCCCTGCGATATAAGATATAAGATATAAGATATTAAGAATAGGGATGGTCAGGTAGTTTTCAGGTAGGGTAGAAGAAAAGACAACTTGCCATTCAAAATTATTTTGTACAAACACATGCACACATACACAGGTGCATAAGCATATGAATCTTTGCCAAGTTAACAAAAACTGTACTTTGGAAAATATAATACTATTTAAAATAACAAAGGTGAAAGAGTCAATTCCTAAGCNTATTTTGTACAAACACATGCACACATACACAGGTGCATAAGCATATGAATCTTTGCCAAGTTAACAAAAACTGTACTTTGGAAAATATAATACTATTTAAAATAACAAAGGTGAAAGAGTCAATTCCTAAGCAAGTTGATAAGAAGTCCTGGGTCCCCAAGGAGGAGAAAGGGGTCTGGGGCTCTAAAAGAGGATACAGGAGTCTATAATTCTCAAGGAGGAGAAAAAAAAATATATTTTTTTCCCTCTACATTTCTTAGTCTTAGTCACATAAAACATTTTCTTCTTTAAGCCTGGAACTGATGATTACACAACTCAGTTCAAGCTTTGTACTAAGGATTATATAACCATGTATCCTGCTTGAGGACAGTTTCTCCTTCCTGAAAACCTTGACTAATCCTGATATTTTAGAATGTATATTATGGGAGTGGATCTGGTAAAATTTTTCTATTGTTAAATTCTAATCCTGTTATCTTAATATGTAAATTGTGGGAGTGGGTCTNTAACCATGTATCCTGCTTGAGGACAGTTTCTCCTTCCTGAAAACCTTGACTAATCCTGATATTTTAGAATGTATATTATGGGAGTGGATCTGGTAAAATTTTTCTATTGTTAAATTCTAATCCTGTTATCTTAATATGTAAATTGTGGGAGTGGGTCTGGTAAAATTTTTATAACCTTTAGACATTCTTTCGATATATTGTAATAACCAATTTAAAAAGTATATAACTCCCTTGCTTAGACTAGGGAAGGTGGTCCTCCCCATCCCCCTTCTGATGTCTGTGTCAGAAGCTTTCTCTGTTCCTTTTTCACTGTAATAAAACTCTGCTACACAAAAGCTCTTGAGTGATCAAGCCTGGTCCCATGTCCTGAAGCAAAAATCTTCTTCAAAGATCACGCATCTGACATCATTAACCATAAGCTATCAAAGGTATATAATCTTATAAGAAAACTGATAGCAACCTGGTTTTATCCACAATTCACAGTAAAAATACTGTATATAGGAGAACAGAGTTTCCTTAAGGAAAGAAATATGACTTATCTATGTGTCATATCCAATGAAATTTCACTGAGGATTTTTTTTTATGAGTTATAAGATCCACAAGAAGCAGGAAATTCACTCACAGATAGAAATATCAGTTATGCAATGATGTTTTACACAGCATTCCACTAATTTCCCTTTTTAAACAACCTTGCTATTACTTATTATGATCAGCATCCTCAATTTATATGCATGTATAAATTATATGCATGTATACATTTTAAAAAGTAACTATTTTTAATACAGCTAATATGTGTTTTCAAACATTTTACAACAATACAAGCAATTTAGGTATTGCTCATCTCTTTTTCCTTCAGGAAATTTATATTTTAACCAATTCTTCTTAATTTATATTTTTATACAGTATGTAGTATTCAAATCTGGCCTTCCTGTCTAGCAATTAGCCTTTTAATAATATTTACCACTTAGCTAAACAGCATATTACTGCCTGCTTCAATTTTCCATGCAAACTCTCAAATGGTAAATAGAACATTTTAAAGGACATTTCTTAAACCTTCTTATAAATATTTGGTAAGAGGCCCTTAGTATCACATCCATCAACATCTATTGGGAACATCTGTCATTTGAACTAAGATAAATTAATTCATCTTAAGAAGTAATCATTGTCATTTTGTCTTCATCAATCACAATAGCATTGGATGAAAAATTCTAAGAGGGTATTTTGAGTAAGAGTTTTCCAAATCCATACATTTCAATTTAACACAATCACAAGTACTTTATATATACATCTTTGTAATACACACATGTAACACAACACAGCAAGTAGGAATCAGAAAGCTGCCTGTCACAATTCATAAGCAAGAGAGATCAGGACAGTCTTAAGGAATTACACTCTTATTTATAGGTCACTTACCACTGAAACTTGATAAACAGTGTTCACAACATACTTCTCCTCTTGTCTGATACCTCCCTAAAATGTCTTACCATAGAATGGATTAGACTCTATAATCATAGGGAAAACTGAGGCGAGTGTTAGGTTAATTGTTAGAAATAAGCTCAAGTAACGCAATATTGCCCAGACAGGGAGTGAAGTGGCTGTTTTGACTTTAGTAGTTGACTTTTCATTCTTGGATAGGAGGTCTCAAATGAAGACATAATAATGCTTTCATTAATTTGCTGATCTTACCTTCTTCACAATAACCCCACTAACCTAAGAATGGAGGCCCAAATCAAGGTTGTCCCCTCAATGCAGATGTATATATTAAATTGTAGGTCATTAAAAATGTGGTCTTCACACAAACCACAAAATACCTTCAAGAAAAAATTTTAATTTAAAATACATTATTGACATGTTCCTTACCCATAAGTATATTTATAATAAAATCAGAAGAAATAAAAAATAAGCAATAAAATTTAACAGCAACTCTTCTCAGTAAAAGCCAGTCATTAAGTTTTAAATATAACATGAAAAAAACTAAAAAATCTTAATTTAAAAAATGATTTTTGCTACCATTTAGCAATGTCATCACATGGCTACATGGATTTGAGTTTCCCTTCTTTAGACACACAATTGCTCTTGGACTAGGATACAGTGGTGAGGAGCTGAAACTGTACGTCCTCAAACACACCGAATCAGCAGAAATAATCACACTGTCCTGTGTAGGTGTGAACTTTCACTTAGAACATGATGAGTAGAGTTATTTCTCTAACTAGATCCACGTTAGTTCCAACTGATAGACAGCAGTTACCCTTACAAACCTGTAAATGGCTCTGAGATCTTCCTTATACAGTACATGCTTTTACTGATGATCGTGTCCCTTTTACCTTCTCTCCTATAATACGAAATATCTCTAGAGATTTAACTATATTTCACCTTTCCCAGCTCTTTTGCAAATGTGATCCTACTGTTGTATATCCCTCTAAAGGAATAGATTCTTCTGGATAGAAATAGCAAATAAATGGAAAGAGGCCCTACATGACAGTTAACTAGGGACTAAAATGCCAAATACTAAAAACACACATCTGGAAATTAAAAGAGCAAAGAAAGAGGGGCAAATACCATGCATTAAATACAGAAGGAATATGCTTTTACAGAAAGAGAAACCACAAATGGGGAGGAGGGTTACATTATTTTCTCATTATATAGACTAAGTGTCTTCACTTTTGACTCAAATTATTCTGTAAATATCACCAAAAATAAAATTACCTTTTGAGTGACAAGAAAATATTGATTTACTGAATTAAATATCCCACCATCTCATTACACCCAGCAACCTGAGTCACAGAGAAAAGTAGAGTATTTACATGTTTAGACTGAAAATGATTTTATCTAATTAAAATTAGATAATAATATAATATACATCACATAAATAATATGATATTCTGTTTGATACTACTAAAAATTTCCCTTCTGTATAAAGCATCTAGAGTAGACACTAATTAAAGGAAATTTTAGAATCACTAGTGTTACCAGGGCAACTTCACACCATCGAACAATGCACACCCACCTTGCAGCACATGCCAAAACCCTTGGACATGAAAGTGAAGAATAACAGATGCCATAAAATGTTTTCATTGTTAGAATTATGCTTATCTTTCAGTAAATCACTTTAAGTATTGCATCAAATCTTTGCTCAAAAAGGCTTTTATGCCTTGTCTAGAGGGCCCTACTGCTTTAAAAATCCACTTTAACAGAAACAAAACACTTACCTCAATGGAAACAGGATATTTTCTTCAGTTTCAGATGAGCAAGTACAAATAACTCATTTACATAAACGTGTAAAATGTGTTTTGACCATAGTGATGAGATGTTATCAAAATCCCTTTCAACACATCCCCATCATCCTTAACGTCATCAGCATCAGTGAACATCACCCACCACATCATGGCAACACTGAAACCCTTTTCTCTTCTTCTCCATCCCTATCCCTTTGATTTTCTTACCTCTCTCCCTCCTTGTACTGACTCCAATCTTTTCAAGTTCAAACCCTGAAAGAGAAAAAAAACAAAAACAAAAAACCTACATATATTACTGATGGCAAATAAGAAGTAACAAGCACCAGTGAGAAATTTTGAAGTGAAACAATTCATTTAACAAAGAAGATCTGAAGGTAGATTAATATTTCATACATATGATAATGTCTATAAGTAAGTCTTCTAATGTTGTATCAATGCACTTCTTGTTAAATCCCAAGACATTAAGTAAATTTAAAATATAAAGTATTTTTTCTTTAGTAATGATTGTCCATCCCTCAGTGAAATCACAATCTAAAAGCATTTGCTAGGATAGTAAGCTTTTATTCTATTGCTCTGCACTTGGCACATCCTGGAGCCCAGATCTGAGTTAAGGTTGATAAAAAGCATTAGCTTCATTTGCTGCACTGATCATCATCTAGGAAATAGTCAGAATTTTATCTCCTGAAAAAATTTCTCATCTTCTATTATCATAACTGCTTTTTACATTAAAAGAGGAGGGATTCACTTTAAATCCTCAATAAATACTAAGAATAATTAAATGGGAGAAGACTCTCTCTTTCCTCGCATGCCTACTGCAAAATATGCTTGTGGCACTAGAGTCAGTCTGTCCATCTGTCTAATCTCCCTGGAAATACGGCTATTTAGAAAGTGAGAGAATGGAACAAATTGCTCCCTCCCCTAAACCCAATAAAGGGCTTCCACGGTGGCTCAGACAATAAAGAATCTGCTTGCAATGCAGGTAACCCAAGTTAGTGGTTCAGGAAGATCCCCTGGAGGAGGAGGGCATGGCAACCCACTCCAGTACTCTTGCCTGGAGAATTCCATGGACAGAGGAGCCTGATGGGTTACAGTCCATGGGGCTTCAAAGAGTCAGACATGACTGAACGACTTTTCAAAACAACAACAAATGCAATAAAAGCTTCAGTTACTGTTATTTTCCTTATTGTAGTAGTTTTGTATATGGAAGGAACCATATGAAAATTGCAGTGACATATGGTATCATAGTACGTAATTCTTTCTTTTTACCTTCCTTCCTTTTTCTTATCTTCCATGCTATTTCTCTCTCTCTCAATCACTCCCATACATTATTTTACAATACATAGTTATTTGATATGTACCATGGGTCAGACACCCTGCTAGATACTAGGGTTATCAGTAATAAATAGTCCTCAAAGTTTAGGAGATCAAACTTGTTTTATGTGTCTACACACACAAAACTGAAGCTAAGACTTCAGGTATACAATATTCTCTTAGCATAGGATGAAAGAGACAATTCATTCAATGAATCAGCAAATACATAAAGGACCACAAAGGAGAATCACATCCAAACGGTATTAGAGGCTGAAGAGGAAAACAGAACAGCATGCAGCACTCTAAAAACCTGGCTACTCAATGTCTGGTGTCTGGATTTGTAGCACATTCATTTCTAATGATGACTCCACCCAAGACCAGCTGAGCAGGTAAATATATTTTAACAAATTTTCCAGGTGATTCACATGCGTTTTAAGAGTTTGAAAACCACTGCACTAAGAAGTCTATGAAAGGCGAATGGTTTAGTTGGCATATACTGTGAGTTGTGCATAAGAAGAGCAATAGGAAAATAGGCTGAAAAGTTGACCAGATTGTGAAGTCTTAGACTGTTCTTCAGGGCTTCCCTGGTGGCTCAGATGGTAAAGGATTCACCTGCAATGCAGGAGACCCAGGTTTGATCCCTGGGATGGGAAGATCCCCTGGAGAAGGAAATGGCACCCCACTCCAGTATTCTTGCCTTGAGAATCCCATGGACAGAGGATCCCAGTCAATGGGGTTGCAAAGTCAGACAGCACTGAGCGACTAACCCAGGCTGCTCTTTAGGTAAATGCTTATTTTGATAGCACTGTTTAAAAACTGGGGATATAGTTTTAACTTATCAAAGACAGACATATATGAAAACCTACGTAGTCTCACAATTTAGTCTAAACCTACTTCTTACTTTCTCTTTTTCTTAGAAACACTACCAGAAGAAAAATAGAAGGAATACAAGTAAATATTGGGATGTACCTGTATGATAAGTTTTTTAACTTGCCTCCAAATTATGTAACAGAGTTTCAGAAATCTTAACAATTTTTCACATTATTATGAATAATTTTGACTTAAGGTATTTTTCTATTTCTGATGAAAATCTGAATAACATATAACTTTAAGTATATATTCTGCATTATCACTATACGTTTCAAAGAAAATTGACCATAAGAAAAATATACTAAAAAAAAAAATACTAAACTATTGTATTTCTAACTTTTTATTTTAGAATTTAAGAAAAGATGGTTACTGTTTTTGTTGTCTCCAAGCTGTATATTTATTGTATAAGGAAGTTTTTATGTATTTTTTTTAATTTGGTGACAGTCCACCCTAAAGGAAATGAGTCCTGAATATTCATTGGAAGGACTGATGCTGAAGCTGAAACTCCAATACTTTGGCCATCTGATGCAAAGAACTGACTCACTGGAAAAGACCCTGATGCTGGGACAATAGAGGATGCAATGGTTGGATGGCATCACCAACTCAATGGACAGGAGCTGAGTAACCTCTGGGAGTTGGTGATGGACAGGGAAACCTGGTGTGCTGCAGTCCATGGGGTCACAAAATGTCGGACATGACTGAGCGACTGAACTGAATTAAAATTTCATATGAAATAAAAAATATAAAACAGAACCTTAGAACATTTCTTAAACCTGGCAGTATTCTAAAATGAAATTCTAAATTCTAAAATGAAATTCATGCTCATAACTTTTAGGATGTGGGAAACAATGTTATTATGTACTTTTGAATTCAGACAGACATGTGCTTAAATCTTTGCTTTGGTATCTTCTTTTGTGTTCTCTCTAATGAATTACACAATACTTCTCAATCTCTTCTTTATACTTAAAAAATAATAAATGTAATAATAATTATGTAGTTGCTATAAAAATTATATTAGACAATATGTGTATAGCACTTAGCAAAGAGCTAGGAGGAATAGCATATTCCATAAGAGTAACTGCTATCTGGTCCTTTTGTTATAATTGTTATTATTATTACACTCATACAGCATGTCTAAATATAAGACCAATTTGAGCAAAATACCTTGATATTGTACTGTTTTTTTGAAGTATGTAAATTATCACGCTTTTCTTTAACTCCTTGATATTTTTATATTTGTAACAGTGTTTTGAATTTGTCAGTTAATTCTATCATGTCATTTCCATGTCTATTGTATTGGCAATTATTTCCCAGTTATTAGTCACATTTTCCTATTTTTCCTTATGTCCAATAATGTTTTTATTGGTTCTCAGATATTGAGATCTTACTCTGCTTAGTGTTGGATTTGTTTATTCTCTTAGAAGAAGTTAGGACTGTTTCTGCAAATGATTAAGTTATTTGTGGGTCCAACTAACTACAAAACTTGTTTTAATGACATCTTTAAGCTAAGTCTGAAGTTGTCTTTAGAGTTATTTATCTTTATTACCAAAGCTCAACCTTTCTGTGCTCTCTCCTGAATAGTCCATGTATTCAAAGAAAATTCACTACTCTGACTGATAGAAATATAAAAGATTCCAGACCTAAGAAAATGTTGGGAATTCTATTTAAAGTTCTCTTGTAATCATTCTTTTGTAGCAGTTATTCTTTGCCTAGCCTTGTCAAATTTCACTTGACATATGTGAAGGTTGTTTATCAAATGAAATTCTCAGAGTAACACATATGTAGATTTCTAGAGCTCTTCTCTGTGTATTTTCCTCCTTTCTAATAATCCAGACCTATAAATTCTAGCTACCTGTTCTCTCCAAACTCAGATAATTGTCTCCTCAACTACAAAATTCAAAAACTCTGTAGTTCTGTCTGGGCAGTCCTTCCATGGATCAATACCTGAATTTCCAGCCTTCCTGTTTCTTACCACTGCATTTCTTCTTAAATAGTAGTATCATTTTGGAGAAGAAAACACACTTTTGGAAGATGAAGACAATGTTGAACTCTTTTAGTCTGGTGGTTGTTTACTCGCTAAGTTGTGTCAAACTCCTTTGACCCTGTGGACTATAGGCCTCCAGTCTCTTCTGTCCGTGGGCTTCTCCAGTCAAGAATACTGAAGTGGGTTGTCATTTCCTTCTCCAGGGATCTTCCCCACCCAGGGATTGAACCTGGGTCTCCTGAATTGCAGGCAGATTCTTCACCAACTGAGCCATCAGTTTATCTATCAAGATAATGATGTGGGGGTGGAAGGATATAGAGAGTTGTACTGGGTGACCACTGTAGAGCTCTACTATCTGTGCTGTGTTTTAATTTTAAGACAGACAGTCTGGTTCTCTTACAGGTTCTTACTATGCATCTTTCTAGTATGGCTTCTTAGTGAGATAGATAAACTATTCAAGAAATTAAGAAATCCCAATGAGTTTGACCCTGGTGGCCTAGACAGTAAAGCACCTGTCTGCAATGTGGGAGATGTAGGTTGACCTGGGTCAGGAAGATTCCCTGGAAAAGGAAATGACAACCCACTCCAGGACTCTTGCCTGGAAAATTCCATGGATGGAGGAGTCTGGTGGGCTACAGTCCAGGGGGTCAAAAAGAGTCAAACACGACTGAGAGACTTCACTTCTTCTTCAGTGAGTTTGAACATAGTTTGATAAAAATACTCTCAAACTTATTTGGTTCCTAAATCCTGGTTTTCTTAATTTGGGTATCTAAGTTTTCCTCTATCAGATTGCTGCACACACTTTAAATTCAGTGTTGTTTCAGTTATATTGTTGATTNGGTGTCTGGATTTGTAGCACATTCATTTCTAATGATGACTCCACCCAAGACCAGCTGAGCAGGTAAATATATTTTAACAAATTTTCCAGGTGATTCACATGCGTTTTAAGAGTTTGAAAACCACTGCACTAAGAAGTCTATGAAAGGCGAATGGTTTAGTTGGCATATACTGTGAGTTGTGCATAAGAAGAGCAATAGGAAAATAGGCTGAAAAGTTGACCAGATTGTGAAGTCTTAGACTGTTCTTCAGGGCTTCCCTGGTGGCTCAGATGGTAAAGGATTCACCTGCAATGCAGGAGACTCAGGTTTGATCCCTGGGATGGGAAGATCCCCTGGAGAAGGAAATGGCACCCCACTCCAGTATTCTTGCCTTGAGAATCCCATGGACAGAGGATCCCAGTCAATGGGGTTGCAAAGTCAGACAGCACTGAGCGACTAACCCAGGCTGCTCTTTAGGTAAATGCTTATTTTGATAGCACTGTTTAAAAACTGGGGATATAGTTTTAACTTATCAAAGACAGACATATATGAAAACCTACGTAGTCTCACAATTTAGTCTAAACCTACTTCTTACTTTCTCTTTTTCTTAGAAACACTACCAGAAGAAAAATAGAAGGAATACAAGTAAATATTGGGATGTACCTGTATGATAAGTTTTTTAACTTGCCTCCAAATTATGTAACAGAGTTTCAGAAATCTTAACAATTTTTCACATTATTATGAATAATTTTGACTTAAGGTATTTTTCTATTTCTGATGAAAATCTGAATAACATATAACTTTAAGTATATATACTGCATTATCACTATACGTTTGAAAGAAAATTGACCATAAGAAAAATATACTAAAAAAAAAAATACTAAACTATTGTATTTCTAACTTTTTATTTTAGAATTTAAGAAAAGATGGTTACTGTTTTTGTTGTCTCCAAGCTGTATATTTATTGTATAAGGAAGTTTTTATGTATTTTTTTTAATTTGGTGACAGTCCACCCTAAAGGAAATGAGTCCTGAATATTCATTGGAAGGACTGATGCTGAAGCTGAAACTCCAATACTTTGGCCATCTGATGCAAAGAACTGACTCACTGGAAAAGACCCTGATGCTAGGACAATAGAGGATGCAATGGTTGGATGGCATCACCAACTCAATGGACAGGAGCTGAGTAACCTCTGGGAGTTGGTGATGGACAGGGAAACCTGGTGTGCTGCAGTCCATGGGGTCACAAAATGTCGGACATGACTGAGCGACTGAACTGAATTAAAATTTCATATGAAATAAAAAATATAAAACAGAACCTTAGAACATTTCTTAAACCTGGCAGTATTCTAAAATGAAATTCTAAATTCTAAAATGAAATTCATGCTCATAACTTTTAGGATGTGGGAAACAATGTTATTATGTACTTTTGAATTCAGACAGACATGTGCTTAAATCTTTGCTTTGGTATCTTCTTTTGTGTTCTCTCTAATGAATTACACAATACTTCTCAATCTCTTCTTTATACTTAAAAAATAATAAATGTAATAATAATTATGTAGTTGCTATAAAAATTATATTAGACAATATGTGTATAGCACTTAGCAAAGAGCTAGGAGGAATAGCATATTCCATAAGAGTAACTGCTATCTGGTCCTTTTGTTATAATTGTTATTATTATTACACTCATACAGCATGTCTAAATATAAGACCAATTTGAGCAAAATACCTTGATATTGTACTGTTTTTTTGAAGTATGTAAATTATCACGCTTTTCTTTAACTCCTTGATATTTTTATATTTGTAACAGTGTTTTGAATTTGTCAGTTAATTCTATCATGTCATTTCCATGTCTATTGTATTGGCAATTATTTCCCAGTTATTAGTCACATTTTCCTATTTTTCCTTATGTCCAATAATGTTTTTATTGGTTCTCAGATATTGAGATCTTACTCTGCTTAGTGTTGGATTTGTTTATTCTCTTAGAAGAAGTTAGGACTGTTTCTGCAAATGATTAAGTTATTTGTGGGTCCAACTAACTACAAAACTTGTTTTAATGACATCTTTAAGCTAAGTCTGAAGTTGTCTTTAGAGTTATTTATCTTTATTACCAAAGCTCAACCTTTCTGTGCTCTCTCCTGAATAATCCATGTATTCAAAGAAAATTCACTACTCTGACTGATAGAAATATAAAAGATTCCAGACCTAAGAAAATGTTGGGAATTCTATTTAAAGTTCTCTTGTAATCATTCTTTTGTAGCAGTTATTCTTTGCCTAGCCTTGTCAAATTTCACTTGACATATGTGAAGGTTGTTTATCAAATGAAATTCTCAGAGTAACACATATGTAGATTTCTAGAGCTCTTCTCTGTGTATTTTCCTCCTTTCTAATAATCCAGACCTATAAATTCTAGCTACCTGTTCTCTCCAAACTCAGATAATTGTCTCCTCAACTACAAAATTCAAAAACTCTGTAGTTCTGTCTGGGCAGTCCTTCCATGGACCAATACCTGAATTTCCAGCCTTCCTGTTTCTTACCACTGCATTTCTTCTTAAATAGTAGTATCATTTTGGAGAAGAAAACACACTTTTGGAAGATGAAGACAATGTTGAACTCTTTTAGTCTGGTGGTTGTTTACTCGCTAAGTTGTGTCAAACTCCTTTGACCCTGTGGACTATAGGCCTCCAGTCTCTTCTGTCCGTGGGCTTCTCCAGTCAAGAATACTAAAGTGGGTTGTCATTTCCTTCTCCAGGGATCTTCCCCACCCAGGGATTGAACCTGGGTCTCCTGAATTGCAGGCAGATTCTTCACCAACTGAGCCATCAGTTTATCTATCAAGATAATGATGTGGGGGTGGAAGGATATAGAGAGTTGTACTGGGTGACCACTGTAGAGCTCTACTATCTGTGCTGTGTTTTAATTTTAAGACAGACAGTCTGGTTCTCTTACAGGTTCTTACTATGCATCTTTCTAGTATGGCTTCTTAGTGAGATAGATAAACTATTCAAGAAATTAAGAAATCCCAATGAGTTTGACCCTGGTGGCCTAGACAGTAAAGCACCTGCCTGCAATGTGGGAGATGTAGGTTGACCTGGGTCAGGAAGATTCCCTGGAAAAGGAAATGACAACCCACTCCAGGACTCTTGCCTGGAAAATTCCATGGATGGAGGAGTCTGGTGGGCTACAGTCCAGGGGGTCAAAAAGAGTCAAACACGACTGAGAGACTTCACTTCTTCTTCAGTGAGTTTGAACATAGTTTGATAAAAATACTCTCAAACTTATTTGGTTCCTAAATCCTGGTTTTCTTAATTTGGGTATCTAAGTTTTCCTCTATCAGATTGCTGCACACACTTTAAATTCAGTGTTGTTTCAGTTATATTGTTGATTTAAAAAAAAAAAAGCCCTTAGTTGTAAATATGGCTTTCTAACCTTAGTCATATTTAAGATTCATTTTGTAAGTGATGGTATTGAGATATGTGACTCGTCATAGGTTTACAGAATAAACTTAGAAATTCAGAAACTTTCCCAAGGCTGGTGACCCTACTTAAAAACTCCAAGAATTCACCCTTACATATAATTTCCAGTCTTCCTTTAAAGTTAATGAACATAGTTTAAATATTCTTTGTGGTCTCTTATAACTTTTTTAGGCCATTATATTGGGAAAACTTTTTTTTGTATTATATTGCAATATTTATGTCATAGAGAGATTTGTATTCAGCTGTTTAAGTTCTATGGAGTTCATTAAGACTTGAACTAAAATCCATCCAAAGACAAAAAAGAAAAGAAAACATTCAAGTGTAATTAATTATCAAACTGTTTTTCTTTTTATCTTTTTGAAATTAGTCATGTTGGTCACCTTTGGAACTCTGTATCAAGATCTGTAATTCATTCACTGGAAACTGCATTGTTCTTTATTTTCCTTCTCAAAAACCAAGATATGTCATTGCTTTTAGTGACTTTGTCCCATTCCTCTGTCATTTCAAAAATGGAAAACCATTCCATATATTAAAGTAATATTGTAATTACATCACAGGATACTTTAAAATGTCCACATATTAAAAATAGTATATATTTGTTGAATTTTTATTAGATGACAGACATAATGCTGAGCACTTTACATGACGTTTTTGTTCCTCACAATTACTTTCTTTTGTAAGAACCACTATTTATTCCCATTTTTGGCACAGGGTCATTGAAGCAGAGAGGTTAATTAACTTACCTAAGGAGACACAGTGAGAAGGAGGAGGAGTTAATTATTGAGCCCAGAGAATTTGACTTAGAGCTCCTTTTGCAATCAGTATACATAGTGCCTCCAAAAGTAAGTATTATTTTATGTCTTACATGTATTGAGATGAATGTCTAATATGACAGACTAATATATGTTTAATAAATAGATGAGTACACCTAAACACAGAATTATATTAAGTTCACATATACCATGTCATTTTTACATATTGAAGAAGTAAATGCAAGATAAATTTTTGGCTTTGAATTCATTTAGGATTTGGAAATAACTATGAGAAAAAAAGTTAAAGTAAATGAGATTGGATTCCAGAGTTCCTGATTTCTTGGAAAGAAATGTAAAAATTCAATTGAAATATTTCCTGGGGCAGACAAAGATTAAAAGAAAATTAATTCAACTATGTGGGCATAAATAACATTGGATAGAGCTTGTCTGTGATTATCGTTGCTTTAGGCTATCTAAAATATTATACAAGTATAGTACTTCCATACCTCTAGTTTTCTACAAGTTCTCATTTTGGTATACTGCATAAGTTAAATTTCTTCTACTCCAGGGATTTGGATCCTCATATTCCATGAGCTTATATACAATGAAATTTGCCCCAAAACTAGAATATTTCCAGTATTTCTGATGTTCACAGTTGGTTCATCATTTGTGATGAAGGTGTCTTTTCATTTCTGATATGAGACTAATCAACAATATAGAATTTCTATTAAGATTTCATGTAATATTATTTCTTACAACTTCTATGTTTTATTCTAATTCTTAAATGGAAAATTAAAGACACAGATTCAGAAGATAAGTAATCTCAAATATTGCCAATGAAAAATGTAATGTTTTAGAAACCCTCATGGTGGTAACGTCAGTCTAACTGCAAAATTTAACAGATATAGACAGGACTTCTAATGAGTGGAATGTGGCACTGCTAAATATTTGAAAATCTATCCCTTGATTAGGCTAAGCTAATTGAAATAGTAGTCTGTTTAGTAAGCTGTGTTTTATATTCTTTCTATGGAATATAAAAAGAGAGAATTTCCTAAAGTAGTTCAAGAGAGAGGACCAATAGATCGGACATGTTTGTCTATCAATCTATTTGTATTTCTATAGTGCCTGAGCCCATCTCTTTCTAAACTCATTCATATCACCCGTATAGAGAATCTGTGTTTTCAGTGTAGTCCTTGTTCATGACAAGCATTGTTTTAACATAGACTTCTGAACCAGGTGCTCATCCCAGGGGGAACTCTCTTCACCTAGATGCCTGCACAACCAAACCCACAGCTTCTAGGTGTATGCTTACATCTTACCTTCTCAGAGAGGTCTACTTTATCCCCTTATTCAATATTTTATTCTACTCGCTCCCTACGTCACTGCAAGAGACACTTGAATTTCTTAATATATTGAATACATCTATCACTACTGTATATTACCAATCTTTCCAATCTGTATTTAAGTGCTACAAAGGCAAGCATCAGATCTTTGTTGCTGTGTTTTCTAGATCATTCCAGTTGTTTAAACAGTGCCTGGAGAATGGTGAGTGCTAAAATATTTAAATGTTTGTTGAATAAACGGACATTTATTTTTNATAATTGTCTCCTCAACTACAAAATTCAAAAACTCTGTAGTTCTGTCTGGGCAGTCCTTCCATGGATCAATACCTGAATTTCCAGCCTTCCTGTTTCTTACCACTGCATTTCTTCTTAAATAGTAGTATCATTTTGGAGAAGAAAACACACTTTTGGAAGATGAAGACAATGTTGAACTCTTTTAGTCTGGTGGTTGTTTACTCGCTAAGTTGTGTCAAACTCCTTTGACCCTGTGGACTATAGGCCTCCAGTCTCTTCTGTCCGTGGGCTTCTCCAGTCAAGAATACTAAAGTGGGTTGTCATTTCCTTCTCCAGGGATCTTCCCCACCCAGGGATTGAACCTGGGTCTCCTGAATTGCAGGCAGATTCTTCACCAACTGAGCCATCAGTTTATCTATCAAGATAATGATGTGGGGGTGGAAGGATATAGAGAGTTGTACTGGGTGACCACTGTAGAGCTCTACTATCTGTGCTGTGTTTTAATTTTAAGACAGACAGTCTGGTTCTCTTACAGGTTCTTACTATGCATCTTTCTAGTATGGCTTCTTAGTGAGATAGATAAACTATTCAAGAAATTAAGAAATCCCAATGAGTTTGACCCTGGTGGCCTAGACAGTAAAGCACCTGTCTGCAATGTGGGAGATGTAGGTTGACCTGGGTCAGGAAGATTCCCTGGAAAAGGAAATGGCAACCCACTCCAGGACTCTTGCCTGGAAAATTCCATGGATGGAGGAGTCTGGTGGGCTACAGTCCAGGGGGTCAAAAAGAGTCAAACACGACTGAGAGACTTCACTTCTTCAGTGAGTTTGAACATAGTTTGATAAAAATACTCTCAAACTTATTTGGTTCCTAAATCCTGGTTTTCTTAATTTGGGTATCTAAGTTTTCCTCTATCAGATTGCTGCACACACTTTAAATTCAGTGTTGTTTCAGTTATATTGTTGATTAAAAAAAAAAAAAAGCCCTTAGTTGTAAATATGGCTTTCTAACCTTAGTCATATTTAAGATTCATTTTGTAAGTGATGGTATTGAGATATGTGACTCGTCATAGGTTTACAGAATAAACTTAGAAATTCAGAAACTTTCCCAAGGCTGGTGACCCTACTTAAAAACTCCAAGAATTCACCCTTACATATAATTTCCAGTCTTCCTTTAAAGTTAATGAACATAGTTTAAATATTCTTTGTGGTCTCTTATAACTTTTTTAGGCCATTATATTGGGAAAACTTTTTTTTGTATTATATTGCAATATTTATGTCATAGAGAGATTTGTATTCAGCTGTTTAAGTTCTATGGAGTTCATTAAGACTTGAACTAAAATCCATCCAAAGACAAAAAAGAAAAGAAAACATTCAAGTGTAATTAATTATCAAACTGTTTTTCTTTTTATCTTTTTGAAATTAGTCATGTTGGTCACCTTTGGAACTCTGTATCAAGATCTGTAATTCATTCACTGGAAACTGCATTGTTCTTTATTTTCCTTCTCAAAAACCAAGATATGTCATTGCTTTTAGTGACTTTGTCCCATTCCTCTGTCATTTCAAAAATGGAAAACCATTCCATATATTAAAGTAATATTGTAATTACATCACAGGATACTTTAAAATGTCCACATATTAAAAATAGTATATATTTGTTGAATTTTTATTAGATGACAGACATAATGCTGAGCACTTTACATGACGTTTTTGTTCCTCACAATTACTTTCTTTTGTAAGAACCACTATTTATTCCCATTTTTGGCACAGGGTCATTGAAGCAGAGAGGTTAATTAACTTACCTAAGGAGACACAGTGAGAAGGAGGAGGAGTTAATTATTGAGCCCAGAGAATTTGACTTAGAGCTCCTTTTGCAATCAGTATACATAGTGCCTCCAAAAGTAAGTATTATTTTATGTCTTACATGTATTGAGATGAATGTCTAATATGACAGACTAATATATGTTTAATAAATAGATGAGTACACCTAAACACAGAATTATATTAAGTTCACATATACCATGTCATTTTTACATATTGAAGAAGTAAATGCAAGATAAATTTTTGGCTTTGAATTCATTTAGGATTTGGAAATAACTATGAGAAAAAAAGTTAAAGTAAATGAGATTGGATTCCAGAGTTCCTGATTTCTTGGAAAGAAATGTAAAAATTCAATTGAAATATTTCCTGGGGCAGACAAAGATTAAAAGAAAATTAATTCAACTATGTGGGCATAAATAACATTGGATAGAGCTTGTCTGTGATTATCGTTGCTTTAGGCTATCTAAAATATTATACAAGTATAGTACTTCCATACCTCTAGTTTTCTACAAGTTCTCATTTTGGTATACTGCATAAGTTAAATTTCTTCTATTCCAGGGATTTGGATCCTCATATTCCATGAGCTTATATACAATGAAATTTGCCCTAAAACTAGAATATTTCCAGTATTTCTGATGTTCACAGTTGGTTCATCATTTGTGATGAAGGTGTCTTTTCATTTCTGATATGAGACTAATCAACAATATAGAATTTCTATTAAGATTTCATGTAATATTATTTCTTACAACTTCTATGTTTTATTCTAATTCTTAAATGGAAAATTAAAGACACAGATTCAGAAGATAAGTAATCTCAAATATTGCCAATGAAAAATGTAATGTTTTAGAAACCCTCATGGTGGTAACGTCAGTCTAACTGCAAAATTTAACAGATATAGATAGGACTTCTAATGAGTGGAATGTGGCACTGCTAAATATTTGAAAATCTATCCCTTGATTAGGCTAAGCTAATTGAAATAGTAGTCTGTTTAGTAATTGTGTTTTATATTCTTTCTATGGAATATAAAAAGAGAGAATTTCCTAAAGTAGTTCAAGAGAGAGGACCAATAGATCGGACATGTTTGTCTATCAATCTATTTGTATTTCTATAGTGCCTGAGCCCATCTCTTTCTAAACTCATTTATATCACCCGTATAGAGAATCTGTGTTTTCAGTGTAGTCCTTGTTCATGACAAGCATTGTTTTAACATAAACTTCTGAACCAGGTGCTCATCCCAGGGGTAACTCTCTTCACCTAGATGCCTGCACAACCAAACCCACAGCTTCTAGGTGTATGCTTACATCTTACCTTCTCAGAGAGGTCTACTTTATCCCCTTATTCAATATTTTATTCTACTCGCTCCCTACGTCACTGCAAGAGACACTTGAATTTCTTAATATATTGAATACATCTATCACTACTGTATATTACCAATCTTTCCAATCTGTATTTAAGTGCTACAAAGGCAAGCATCAGATCTTTGTTGCTGTGTTTTCTAGATCATTCCAGTTGTTTAAACAGTGCCTGGAGAATGGTGAGTGCTAAAATATTTAAATGTTTGTTGAATAAACGGACATTTATTTTTCAATTTATTCATGTATCTAAAGCTTTACCTAATCTGTTCTATATTAATTTATATTTGTAAATTGTATGAAGTCTGCTAGCTTTAGTGATCTATCAGATAAAATGTTGACATCCCTATTAAAGTTAAATCAACAAAAAATCTAAAAATTCATTTATAATTTTTAAATTTTCAGCATTTTCTCATCACACTAAATCTGTTGACAACAGCAAAGCAAGTATGCTGTTAGGTTTTCAATTAAATATCTAAGCATTAATCAGTAACAAATTTACTTTATAAGGATTTTAGGAAATATTGTTGATTTCAGAATATCTCTCAAAGTATAATTCATAATATTCCCTTTCTACCAAGATGACAATGATTATTTCAGGATGAAAACTAAACTAACATATGCAAGTCTGGAAATACAAACCAAGTTCAATTAAAATAAATAGTATGGATTACTGGATTCTGTCTATATCTAAAGTAATTATTCAGCTTTATCATAATTCTTAGAAAATTAAAGTTTAGTTCAAAAAGACTGAGTCTTGACTATGAATTGAGAACAATGCCAATTGATAAAATGGTAAAGTTACATGTGATTATATACAATGAATTCTCAGTTCAGTTGCTCAGTCATGTCTGACTCTTTGCAACCCCATGGACTGCAGCACACCAAGCTTCCTTGTCCATCACCAACTCCCGGAGCTTATGCCCATCAAATAGGTGATGCCATCCAACCATCTCATACTCTGTAGATCCCTTCTCCTATTGCCTTCAATCTGTCCCACCTTCAGGGTCTTTTCCAATGAATCAGTTCTTCGCAATAGATGGTCAAAGTATTGACATTTCAGCATCAGCATCAGTGCTTCCAATGAATATTCAGGACTGATTTCCTTTAGGATTGACTTATTGGATCTCCTTGCAGTCCAAGGGACTCTGAATCTTCTCCAATATGAGAGTTCATAAGCATCAATGAATTCTAAATTATATGAAATGGGTTTTTGATACTGACACTGTTAATTACTTCTTAAGCAGGATCTCTTGATGAAAATTCAAGAGAAGCTGGAAATGCTTCTATTTAACTGTTTCATTCATCTGCTTGACTGGTTCATATTCTATTCATGCACTTTCCTGCGTCATAACACTTCTTTGTAGTCTGCATTAAGATGCCTTTTTGTTCATCAGAGCCACTATTATTAATAGAAATTTAACATCGCATCTCAGTTCTTTAAAGTTTCCTTTAAGTAACAAGTTTATGAATTAGATCACTAAAGGGACTCTGCAAAATGCTCACTGCTCACTTATGACCCAGAGTTGGGGTCTCAGTCGACTTGTTGGGTGCACCTCTCCATGGTGCCCTCTTCTTGCTGAGGCTGCAGTTTTCTGGCCAGTAGCCTCTATATATTGCCTCAGTGTTTCTGGCTTCACTGAAGTGATAGGATGAACTTATATGTTTCTTCCTTCTCAAAAAATATACAAGCACCCCAGTGTTAATTGCAACATTATTTACATTGCCAGGACATGGAAGCAACCTAAATATCTATCAACAGAAGAACAGATAAAGAAGGTGTGGTACATACGTACAATGAAATATTACTGAGACATAAAAAAGAATGAAACTATGCCATTTGCAGCAATATGAATGGACATAGATTATCACAGTATGTGAAGTAAGTCTGGCAAAGAAGACCAAATATTATGGTATTACTAAAATGTGGAATCTAATTTTTTAATGATACAAATGAACTTATTTACAAAATATAAACAGACTCACAGATTTAAAAAAACAAACCAATGGTTACAAAATGGAAACAATGGGGAAAGGGATAAACTTGTACTCTACATAACACAGATAACCTACTGTACATAGCACATAGAACTATACTCAGTATTCTGTTATAATCTATACACATTAAAGAGACTGGATCTTTGATGCCTATTTAATTTCTGTCACTGTCACTAAAACTCAAATTGGATTTACTATCTCACAAAAATATCCCGGGCTATGGTGATACAAAATTTGTTGTTGTTCAGTCGCTCAGTTGTGTCCAACTCTTTGTGATCCCATGGACTGCAGTATGCCAGGCTTCCCTGTCTGTCACCATCTTCCAAAGCTTGCACAAACTCATGTCCATTGAGTCAGTGATGCCATCCAACTATCTCATCCTCTGTTATCCTCTTCTTCTCCTGCCTTCAGTTTTTCCCAGCACCAGGGTCTTTTCCAATGAGTTGGCTCTTTGCATCAGGTGGCCAAAATATTGGAGCCTCAGTTTCATCATCAGTCCTTCTGATAAATATTCAGGACTATTTCCTTTAGGATGGACTGGTTGGATCTCCTTGTGGTCCAAGGGATTCTTAAGAGTCTTCTCCAAAATCACAGTTCAAAAGCATCAATTTTTTGGAGCTCAGCCTTCCTTATGGTCCAACTCTCAAATCCATACATGACTACTGGAAAAAACCACAGCTTTGACTACATGGAGCCTTGGTGGTAAAGTAATGTCTCTGCTTTCTGATACACTGTCTGGTTTTGTAATAGCTTTTCTTCCAAGGAGCAAGCATCTTTTAATATAAAATACAGAGAGCATCAAGAAGAGAAACCTTGACAAGAAAGGCATCTTAATAGTATTGATGACTCACAGAGCAATTTACAAATAAACTTATCTTGAAAAAAAAATGAGAATCAGAAAAACAATGAATATATGTATGTATGTATGTATATATATATATCTGTATATTAATGAAACACTTTGCTATATACAAATAAATTTGTATTTAGCAATTTACAAATAAACTTATCTTGAAAAAAAAATGAGAATCAGAAAAACAATGAATATATGTATGTATGTATGTATATATATATATATATATATTAATGAAACACTTTGCTATATACAAATAAATTTGTATTTAGCAATTTACAAATAAACTTATCTTGAAAAAAAAATGAGAATCAGAAAAACAATGAATATATGTATGTATGTATGTATATATATATATCTGTCTCTTATACACATCTCTTTGTGACCCCATGGACTGCAGTATGCCAGACATCCCTGTCTGTCACCATCTTCCAAAGCTTGCACAAACTCATGTCCATTGAGTCAGTGATGCCATCCAACTATCTCATCCTCTGTTATCCTCTTCTTCTCCTGCCTTCAGTTTTTCCCAGCACCAGGGTCTTTTCCAATGAGTTGGCTCTTTGCATCAGGTGGCCAAAATATTGGAGCCTCAGTTTCATCATCAGTCCTTCTGATAAATATTCAGGACTATTTCCTTTAGGATGGACTGGTTGGATCTCCTTGTGGTCCAAGGGATTCTCAAGAGTCTTCTCCAAAATCACAGTTCAAAAGCATCAATTTTTTGGAGCTCAGCCTTCCTTATGGTCCAACTCTCAAATCCATACATGACTACTGGAAAAAACCACAGCTTTGACTACATGGAGCCTTGGTGGTAAAGTAATGTCTCTGCTTTCTAATACACTGTCTGGTTTTGTAATAGCTTTTCTTCCAAGGAGCAAGCATCTTTTAATATAAAATACAGAGAGCATCAAGAAGAGAAACCTTGACAAGAAAGGCATCTTAATAGTATTGATGACTCACAGAGCAATTTACAAATAAACTTATCTTGAAAAAAAAATGAGAATCAGAAAAACAATGAATATATGTATGTATGTATGTATATATATATATCTGTATATTAATGAAACACTTTGCTATATACAAATAAATTTGTATTTAGCAATTTACAAATAAACTTATCTTGAAAAAAAAATGAGAATCAGAAAAACAATGAATATATGTATGTATGTATATATATATATATATATATATATATATATTAATGAAACACTTTGCTATATACCTGAAATATTTTTTTTGTAAAGTCAAACAAGCAGCTAGGAGTTAATTAGTGATGAACATCCATATGAATTTTTTGTATTTCAAAAGTAAGAAAATGAGCTGTGCTTCTCTTATTACTTGCCTTTTAAGTCCATTAATTTGAGTACTATGGCTTGCATACATTTTAAGAGGAATGGGTTGTATCTTTTATTTTTCATTTGTTTGCCTTAGCTAAGGAAAAAAATATTCTGGAAACACTTTAAGACCCCTAATTGCCAAAGTTTCTAGGTACATGAACACTTGTATGCATGTTTTGACTACATAGGGAAAATATATTTTAGCTATTAAAATAATTTGAAAACAAATAACACATCATCTTTTTCTTCTCTAGTAGTCATACAAAGGCTATTTTTTTTTAACCATTCATGCAAGTCATAACAACTTTTCTTCAACTCAGTCTTTTAGGAGAGTTTAGATTTCAGGTACAGACATGTTTATATTCCGTATATTCTACAGTTATCATCTTATTAATGAAAAGTTTTTCTTATTCTTATTTGCCTTTCACACTGTTTAGTTATGCCATTTCTTACAAGGAACATTCTAGAATAACAAGCTCATTCCCTCTCCCCCAAATCTGGTGCTAACGCATTTGCTTACTCATACACACAGTGTTTTGGGTAATTTCAGGCATTTTAGCTGGAGAACTTTAGGGAGCCTTGAATACACTGAATTGAGGGTTTGAAAAAACCATCATTCTTATAATGAAAATCATTAACCTATATAGTTAAAAGAATCTGCTCAGGGCTTCCCTTGGGGCTCAGTGGCTTATGCAGGATATACTGATTCAATCCCTGGTCAGGGAAAATCCCACATGCCATGGAACAACTAAATGCATGTGTCACAACTATTGATCCTGTACTCTAGAGCCTAAGAGCTACAACTACTGAGCCTGCATGCTCTAGAGCCCGTGCTCTGAAACAAGAGCAGCTACTGCCATGAGAACCCATGTACCTCAACTAGAGAGTAACTAGTACCTCTACTCTCAGTAACTAGAGAAAAACACTCATAGGTTTATAGCAGGGGTCCCCAATCTCCAGGATCTAAAGCATGATGATCTGAGTTGGAATTGATGTATGATAATAAAAAGAAAGTGCATAATAAGTGTAATGTGCTTGAATCATCCCCAAACCGTCCCCTGTCACTCACTGCCAGTCCACGGAAAAATTGTCTTCCATGAAAATGGTTCCTACGGATAAAGAGGTTGGGGACTGATGGTTTATAGGGTTATCTTTTTGTCATTATCATATTTAAAATATTAGATAACCAACAAGGACCTATTGGATAGCATGGGGAATGCTGTTCAACATTCTGTAATAAAGTAAATGTGAAAAGAATTTGAAAAAGAATAGATACATGTATATGTATAACTAGGTCATTTTGCTGTACACCTGAAACTAACACAACATTCTTAATCAACCATGCTACAACATAAAACATGTTAAATAAATAAAATGTTATAGATATGCTATTATATACAGATACTAATATTGCAATTCAAATCCATTCAGAAAAAAATAATTGAATAAACTTGCTTGTTCCTTTTTCTCACTGATCTTGAGAAATTATGTGGACCTCTGAGATCACATTTCTTTTACATGAAAATTAGAAAATTATGCTACATAGTCTTTTTTAACTCTAAAACACTGAAATTTTTATTTTCTTTTTAAAAAATTAAGCTTTAAATTTCTAAGTTTTAATATTTGAGCTCTTTGTTTAATCAATTTCAAGAATTTTATTAATAGTTGTGGCCTCTGCCTGCATAAAACTAATGTATCACCAGTTTTCTTTAAAAATCTCCTTTTACTATTCTAAGAGCTCTTCAAAATTTTAAACAAGTAACCAGTGTCAGTATGAGTGTATTATTTAAACTTTGCTGTAGATATTTTATATTTTTAATAATTATTACCTTGCAAATTGGCATAACATATCCATTTACAGTTTCCACTTTAAAATATAATATCCATAATGCTTTTGAACTCTATATTATCTGAGCAACTCTACTGAAGTCTCAATATTAAACAAATAAATCAGATTGTGTCAACATCCGCTGCTGGAGATCTTACTATATGAAATGTATTTATTTCTGTCATTATTAATTTCTAGGAACAGCAAAACAGACCAGAAAAATAAATGTTTAGTCTTAGACTGCACATCAGAAAATGCACCACAGGATTTTCACTTGACAGATCAGTGTTGCATAGTGTAATTTAATGTCCTCTCAAATCCAAAGACCAACCTGAAAATAAAATGACAATTTCCATTTCCCTATAGTATCTACTCTAATCTAACTGCATTTTCATCACGCCTTTCTGGAAACTGGATCTGGCTTGGAAATCTATAAACATTAGGAAGACAATGTTACAACTATTTGGAGTATATAATTATCCTTCCAATCTGATGATAACATAACATTTTCTGAAAGTCAGGTGATGTTTTAAATACATAAAGTGCAATCATCAGATTTCCATTCAAGCTAGCCCAGTGATTTATTATAGTAAGAAGAAGCTAATTAAACAAATGCTATGGCTACATTTGGCAAGGGTTAGCCGAGATGTACCAGTTGGAGAGACGAATTTTGAAATTAAATACTGTGTATTAACTCTAATGATATTGTTCTCTAATTTATTCAACTTGAAAGTGTAGCCAAGGAAACGTTAAGCTTTGTTCCTCATGAAATAGCTATCTGATCAGGGAAAGTCTAGAGTTATTTGAATGACAGAGAACTGGTCAGAAATGGTCTTTTTTTTTTTCTTTTTTTTTTTTTTTTGTCTTAGGGCTTCAAACCAGTTTTCAGCTTTTTCAATCAGGAATGTGAAAACCTGTAAGACTTTGAAGCATCCTAGGGTATCCCTTCTTACCCGCCTTGCCCTGCCATCACCAAGGATGCAGTTTACCTTAAAGAGGAAGGGAGAGACAAAGTCTTAATGCAACACTGTCCTGTTAACATAACGCTTTCGTTCAGCTGATAGCCATTTAACCAACCTGTTGCCCTCTCACTTTTATTTTCTGGCTTATTTATTCACTCAACAAATACTGCTCTGAGTGCCTGTTATATGCCAGGTCTATTCTATGTGTTGTGTAGAAAAGATGTACTTCTTTTGGTACTTACATTAAAATATTTTATAGATATGATTTTATATAAAGATTTATAGAATGTTACCATTTAAAAACAGCTTAAGAAATTATTTACCCCTTTCTTTGATTTTATTTGTGAAGAAACTGAAGGCTACAGACAGAGAATATGATTTCTCAAGATTACATACAGTGGAGGGTTATGGTAAACATAATGCCAGTGATTCGCTCTACTTCTCTAGATATCACTGAAGATAATTACCTATTTATACCTGCTTTTCAAAATGCTTCTAGCCTCTTACTCTCTCACTGTGTTCTGGTTATGCTTTTCCTGTGCTGTGGATGACCTGGTTGAGAGAGTTACACTTTCCCGTTTGCCCTTTTCTGAGTCACCTTCAGTTGCAGGTTCTTTAATTGTTGTCTGACACCATAGGAACAATCTTGGCTGTGAAGGAGGCCAGGTGAATCCCCAAGGTTTACTGCACTGTGCTTCATTTCTCTTCTGTCACTAACTGTGAGACCATTTGGCAACAGTTGACTCAGAGCCTTAAGATAATTAGTTCTTTCTCAGAATGGCATATTTAAGGAAGGAAGTACACAACATTTGTTCCAAAACCCAAGTCTATCATTTGGAGAATGTGACCCATTTTGGTGGCTCTTTGATATTTTTGAAAATAGCTTCATGAATAATATCCTGAATAAAGTGGTCTTCTTACATCTTATTTCTGAATTATTTCTAATACCATCCCAAGAACATCTTGTTCCTATTGAAAACTAACAAACAAAACAAACAAACAAAAAATATTATGGAAGAACATAAAATACTACAAAAGAAATAAAATAAAAAACATAATTTTAAAGTAGATGAACAATGCTTAATACAATAATTAAACACTCTATATAACTTAATTTTTATAGATATAAGTATACTTAACACCTAACATTTAGAATAAATTACTACATATTGAACCCCAATACTTTAACTCAGTCATATTAATGTAGGAAGCCATAATCAAATATAAGTTCTAAAAAGATAAATATAAAATTTCCAGTATGATTGGGTAAAAAATTATTTACAATGTCTATATATATTTGTACATCAGATACTAAGTTCAATCAATTTGAAATCTTTATTAAATTTAGTACAGTTATTCAAGGAATTTGCTTAAATAGAAAACAATCAGGTTTGGCTAAACTTTTTATTATTCTGTATTGCATAGATAGTAAATAAAATATCAGATTTATATTAACATTAAAAAATAAGTAAGTTGTGATTTACAATAAGAAATAAATATTTTGGTCTTTACCCACCCATAGTTCTTGGCATACAGCTTTAAAAACGTTTGTAATGTCCTAAGTGATAAACATGAATACAAATGCTACCACATTATTTTGATATTGTGGGAAATAATTTGTTTCCTAATAACTAATGGGATAGCTCTAATTTTAGAAAGTGAGGAAACCAATCCCTTTGGTAGGGAATTCAAAACTCTTGGAACTTCAACTCAGTTTACAAGTCTGACTTCATTTACACTTAATATTATAATGAATGCTGATTTTATAATAATATCTAGCATTATGTTCATTATGTAAGCACATATATTACTGTGTAACACTACAGTGTACAAAGTAGACATATCTTGTATGAATACTCTGGTATCTTGCACATTCACAGTGCTCTATGTTTGTTCTCTCTAACAAAATGTCTTTGTACTATCTTGCCATAAAAATCTTTCAGGATGATATAGCTTAAATGTCACTATGTCCTGGAGATTTCTTAAATCATTTTAAAGAAAATTCTTATTTCCTTTCCTTATACTTCCTTAATCCCTTGAACACTGATTAAAGCATTTAACATGGTCTACTCTATATTTTAAATATCCATTTTCATCCTAAACCACTAAGGTCTTAGATTTATAAAAGCACTATATGTAGTTTTTATTTATTTATTTACCTGAGTGTGCTATGTGTGTGTGGATGGTGCTTAGTCATGTCCAATTCTTTGGGGTCCCATGGACTATGGTCTGTCAGTCTCCTCTGTCCATGGGATTTTCTAGGCAAGAATATTGGAGTGGTTGTTATTTCCCACTCCAAGGAATCTTCTTGATCTAGGGATCAAATCCCTACAGCTTTTTAAAGTGGATTCCTTACCACTGAACCACCTGAACTTCCCTAATAGATGAGTCATATTTAACTGTCTTGATTTGATCTGTCTTTATACAGTACACAAAACTCTGCAGAAAATTTTGAAAACCTGGAGTTAGACTATTAGGATCATTCTACCTGATGCAAAAAGCTGACTCATTGGAAAAGATCCTGATGCTGGGAAAGGTTGAAGGCAGAAGGGAATGACAGAGGATGAGATGTTTGGGTGGCATCATCAACTCAATGGACATGGGTTTGGGTGAACTCCAGGAGTTGGTGATGGACAGGGAGGCCTGAGTGCTGTAGTCCATGGGGTCACAAAGAGTCTGACACAACTGAGCAACTGAACTGATAACACATCACTGCCATTATTTAGGGTTCTTTCTCATATTATAATTGTATATTTTGATTCAGAATCCTGCTGTATTTTACTGTCCTCCACATACTGGCATTGTAAAGTGTACAGGAGAGAGTAAGACAGCAGGTTTCCTGGGCAGGTCTCCTCTTCTAAAATTCCTTAGAAGAGCCTATTTGCAGGGGTGGCCCTGAGCTAGTGCTGAAGAGCTTGGCTTTTGATCTTCTCTACACTGCTAAGGCGTTTTTGATTGCCTGGGGGATTGAATTCACTGTACCAGCCTGAAAGCAGAAGTAAAATCTATTTTCCTTCTGGAATTCAGGAATTTCTATGATTATAGCTAATCACATGGGCAAAGAATGACTGTAGACCAGTTCCCACTGAAGACCATGGACCCAGTTTCTAGCAGGTTCCCCTAGGCAGAAACTGTAGGTGTGTACAATTAACACTTGATGTGGCACTCCCTGAGAGGGAACACTTCCCAAATCTAGTAGATGGAACCTCCAGACTCTGCCCAATGTATCTTTTCCCTTAATAATCCATTGTGTATCATTCCACTGTAATATTAACCACAGCCATGAATACAACTGTGTCTGAGTTCTATGAGTCCTTCTAATGAAATACCAAACATATAGTCTTAGGAACTCATGAAACAGGAAGGAACCATTTAGATAGTGTTCTGTTACTTTTCTTGGCAAACTTGGGATACTTTCATTACAAAAGATGAATAATCAAGTGTTAGAGAGAAAAATTAATAGTCCTCTGTATGTCTTAATACATCATTCTTCCATCAGCAATTCCTATATCCTCACAATGGTGGCATTGTTTGAGCATGGCTTTGCCTAGTTAAAAGATGGAAGAGTTGAAAGAAAAGATAAGTAAAATGTATTTTTTAAAAGATTAAGCTGTGTTTTGGGAGATAATGGGGAGATAATGCAGTAGAAAGAAAACAGCACTGTGTTTTATAATCGAGTTACTGTCTGGCCATTTCCCAAACATGAGACCTTAGGGAAGTCATTTAACCTCATCAGGAACTAATTCTGATTATGTAAAGGGGAATAATAAAACTTCTCTGTCACTGTTGTAGGGATGCTGAGAAGATAAAATAAGTTAAACTGGGTAAAATTCAGCTGACCATTTTTACATTTAGTTATGGTTTCTTCCTCTCTAATTCTAGGTTTTAGGCTTAAATATGGGCAATTTTTCAGGAAGTTATTTCAGTTCATTCAATTCTGATCTCCATGCAAGTTTAGAACTATGCAGAACTGTATCTTCACTTTAAAACTTCATTTTTTTTTAAATTTTACTTGAATGTCATAGCCAGATACTAGTTTTTCATTTCAAAAATTACATTTTTCATAACAAGAATGTGAATATTATTTGATAACTCAGTATAGTCTAATAGAGTACTAAAATGAGCCTAATGAAATCATCAGTTATTCCCAGGATTTTGTTCAAGTTTCCCTGGCCAACTTACATAAATTAGTGTATCTCCAAAAACAAAAACAAAGTCCAACATGAAAAGTACTTAATATTGTGGAAATCCTACCAGAAATTATATTTGATGATTTTCTTTTTTTCTTCTTTAATGAGAAAAATGACAAAAGAATCATCTTAAAATTATCAAAAATAGCATGCTTCTAAATATTGAGTCCAGTTTGCTTTTCTATGAACAAACTTAGGATCAAACAGCTCTATGTGGATGCTTTGTGTTGAGAACTAAGATAATAACAATCTGTTTGACTTTTATATGGATCAGCTCATCAGAGAGGCAAACTGCTTAGCTGTGATAGACTTATGTGTAGTCCAGAGAGAAGGCTGTGTATGTACTTAAGTGGTTTAGCATGGGGAGTATTAGAAAACTACAGTATTTTTTAAATACAGTATTAGAAAACAAAGTCTGAGGAGCTTTTGTCTGAGATGATCTCTGAGGATGAGTTTTAGCATATGAGAGGAACAAAGTGAACCTGTTTAATGAATCAGAACAGGGCAACATCACTGATGTGGGGTTATGAACTCTGGAAAAGCCTGAATAATTAAAGGAGCAGCAAAGTTTAACTCAGAATTACTGAACTTCTGCTAACTGCAGTAAATTTGAGAATGAGATGCAAGATTATTTTTGCAAACTGGTTTTGTTCATGAGTAAGTATGGTGTATTTTTATCTGTTATATTAACAGTAAAATACTAGAGAGAGAAGGGGGAGTGATAGAGAAAAGGGATGAAGGAGGGAAAGCGGGGGGTGGGAGAGAAAGAGAGAGAAGGAATATACTAAGACCTTTCATGACAAGGATAACAGCTTAAAATACTTTCTGCAGTAAATTTTATCCCAGAAAGAGTAGATGGCCTCCAGTCCCCACTCTACCTAAGTAAAATACTAACGGCCATACAAAAGTCATTACAAGAACTTCTTGTATTTTTTACTAACTTAATAACCAAATATTTATCAACTACCTGCTATGCTGAAGGGACTTGGTTATGCTGTGTTACCTGGGAAACAATAAAGATACAAACCCTACCCTGAGGCACTCATGCTCTACCACAGGTGAGAGAAATTAATTGCTAACTGCACATACAAGTAACTATTTACTGTTCTATTTATAATCATTGTTTTATGAAGGAGAAATAATAGAGATGTATCAATAAATGATTCACCTCTGTCAACCTGAATTAGAGCAGAAGTGAGCATGTGGCCAAATTTGGGCCACGGGGTGAAATGAAGCTACATATGGTTTCTTGGAAATTTGAATTTAATCTTAGAGTAAGGAGAGAAAGTCTCTCTCCTTGCTTCACAGTACTTCAAAGAAATCTGGAATCAGTATCTCCTCTACTCATTTCATTCCCATCCTAAAGCCCTCCACCCCAGCATTCCCACTCCCCTCGCAAAAAGAATTCATGGTGGCAAAGGCCAAAAATTCCAAGGAAGTAGCTCTAGTGCTGAACCCACTGTGTTAAGTCAACCTTGAATCTTGCCTTTTCTATTATGTGAATGACAATTTTCTTTATTATTTATGTGAGTTTGAATTGGGTTTTTATTATCTTTGTTTGAAAATATCCAAACTGATATAGCCTTGCACAAGTCATTTAACTTCATAATATTTTGTCATTAACAATAGGAATCCTAAGGATATTATAGGCTTATTATAAATATCTAATGAGATGATGTTTGTCACTGTGCATTGCAATCTATAAACTAAAATACATTTTAAAGTCATCATTTTGGAGTATGAAGAAAAAGTAGTCATCAGATTTAAGTTTATTCTTACTAATAATCATGCCTATGCAAGCTAAAATGGTAAAAATATACTGGATTTTTTTTTCACATAGAATTTAGGAAAGAACTGTTTCTTATAGCATAACTGGACATTTATGAAAATGTTGTATTTCAAAATATTTCACACTTACTTTACAAGAGGAAGACAGAGTCCCTGAGGGAGAATATATGAAAATGTTATCATAAAAAATGGTCAGTATATAAAGGTGAACATTTTTCTATTAAAATTCATCAGCTATTATTAGCATATATAAATATCTACACTATCGCCAATCCCCGTTTAAATCATTGGGACACATTAAGTATCTGGATGAGGACACAAAGTCTAGCATTGGGAGTGGGTACAGAAAAGCAAACTTGAGAGAAGCAAGCAACTAACCACCTTGAAGAAGAACAGCAAGCTTCTATGTGATATGAGAGGCAAAAATAAATGAAGCAGAACGACGCAGTAGTGGAAAAAGCTGTAGCGGTTAAGAACGTATTCAATGACATTTAAAAGAACTTGCTTCAGAGAATTTCCCAGTGGATACATAAATTCTAATGTCAAGTTTGCATTTTATCTTTGTAGCTCTGAAAATTCACTCTTCTACTTTTAAGGAACATTCTATTTATATCTCTCAGTAAATTATCCCAATTTGGCCATGGGTGAAGAATAAAATTACGCTTTGAAAAAGAACTAGACAATCATTTTTGCTTAAGATTCATAACTCTGTTTAAAATTACTTTTTGTTTTTCTTTTACCAATCTACACTAAACAATGCCCAATGCTCCTCAACTAAAGTATAGGAAAAGATGTTGGTTTTAACCGCATGATAATAACTAGTTGAATATTTTCTACTATTATAAAAGTTTATAAGAAATTTCAAAGATATTTATTAAAAGGAGAAAACTATCAGAGTTATAAAGTGTTAGTAAATCTTCCTGAATCAAATGCTGATTCTAGCGAAGGGAGAAAATGGAGTTTATTCAAGGACCACAACCAAATGACTGATGGAATGATTGTTCAGCAGCCTGAACTATGGCAAGAAAAGTGATCCTAGAGAAAAAAGCAATTACTATTTTTAGCTGGCATTTTCAGTGGTGATAGAGAGGTCTGTGTGAACCTGTTACTACTCAGACTAATGAGGAGGTTTTTAAAGATCTATAATAGAGGCTTTAAAAAAATTATGATTGTCCTAAAACATAAACATGTTTTAACATAGTACTGTTCATATCTTCTATAAATGTCTAGAGAAAAACTTGTCAAATATAAACTCATGCTAGATGGATTAGTTTTTTTCTAAAATAGTTACATATAATGAAACAATGACCAATATGCCTCTAATGAGATTATAAATTCTTATTTTATAAGAATTTGGTTGATTTTCTGTTGTTTTTTCTTGGGTTATTGATTTTTGGGTTTATTCCTCTATCTTGCTAATGAATTCTTATCCTTTTCCTTTAAAAACAAAGAACATACTTACATTTTATCACTCATATGTGGTTCTCAAATCTTNTTTCTTTATTATTTATGTGAGTTTGAATTGGGTTTTTATTATCTTTGTTTGAAAATATCCAAACTGATATAGCCTTGCACAAGTCATTTAACTTCATAATATTTTGTCATTAACAATAGGAATCCTAAGGATATTATAGGCTTATTATAAATATCTAATGAGATGATGTTTGTCACTGTGCATTGCAATCTATAAACTAAAATACATTTTAAAGTCATCATTTTGGAGTATGAAGAAAAAGTAGTCATCAGATTTAAGTTTATTCTTACTAATAATCATGCCTATGCAAGCTAAAATGGTAAAAATATACTGGATTTTTTTTTCACATAGAATTTAGGAAAGAACTGTTTCTTATAGCATAACTGGACATTTATGAAAATGTTGTATTTCAAAATATTTCACACTTACTTTACAAGAGGAAGACAGAGTCCCTGAGGGAGAATATATGAAAATGTTATCATAAAAAATGGTCAGTATATAAAGGTGAACATTTTTCTATTAAAATTCATCAGCTATTATTAGCATATATAAATATCTACACTATCGCCAATCCCCGTTTAAATCATTGGGACACATTAAGTATCTGGATGAGGACACAAAGTCTAGCATTGGGAGTGGGTACAGAAAAGCAAACTTGAGAGAAGCAAGCAACTAACCACCTTGAAGAAGAACAGCAAGCTTCTATGTGATATGAGAGGCAAAAATAAATGAAGCAGAACGACGCAGTAGTGGAAAAAGCTGTAGCGGTTAAGAACGTATTCAATGACATTTAAAAGAACTTGCTTCAGAGAATTTCCCAGTGGATACATAAATTCTAATGTCAAGTTTGCATTTTATCTTTGTAGCTCTGAAAATTCACTCTTCTACTTTTAAGGAACATTCTATTTATATCTCTCAGTAAATTATCCCAATTTGGCCATGGGTGAAGAATAAAATTACGCTTTGAAAAAGAACTAGACAATCATTTTTGCTTAAGATTCATAACTCTGTTTAAAATTACTTTTTGTTTTTCTTTTACCAATCTACACTAAACAATGCCCAATGCTCCTCAACTAAAGTATAGGAAAAGATGTTGGTTTTAACCGCATGATAATAACTAGTTGAATATTTTCTACTATTATAAAAGTTTATAAGAAATTTCAAAGATATTTATTAAAAGGAGAAAACTATCAGAGTTATAAAGTGTTAGTAAATCTTCCTGAATCAAATGCTGATTCTAGCGAAGGGAGAAAATGGAGTTTATTCAAGGACCACAACCAAATGACTGATGGAATGATTGTTCAGCAGCCTGAACTATGGCAAGAAAAGTGATCCTAGAGAAAAAAGCAATTACTATTTTTAGCTGGCATTTTCAGTGGTGATAGAGAGGTCTGTGTGAACCTGTTACTACTCAGACTAATGAGGAGGTTTTTAAAGATCTATAATAGAGGCTTTAAAAAAATTATGATTGTCCTAAAACATAAACATGTTTTAACATAGTACTGTTCATATCTTCTATAAATGTCTAGAGAAAAACTTGTCAAATATAAACTCATGCTAGATGGATTAGTTTTTTTCTAAAATAGTTACATATAATGAAACAATGACCAATATGCCTCTAATGAGATTATAAATTCTTATTTTATAAGAATTTGGTTGATTTTCTGTTGTTTTTTCTTGGGTTATTGATTTTTGGGTTTATTCCTCTATCTTGCTAATGAATTCTTATCCTTTTCCTTTAAAAACAAAGAACATACTTACATTTTATCACTCATATGTGGTTCTCAAATCTTTTTATTCACACTACTAGGAATTATTAAATTATTACCACAGGAGCAAAAAATTCAGTATTAAAAGTTAGGATAGGTAATATATATATGTATATGTATATATATATATAAATATAAAACATGCACACATATAAATATATATAAATGAAAATCAAATTTTTCATTATATACACACACACACTGCCTTAAACACTTGGTTCTGAGGAAAAGTCTTTCTTCATTATATATAAGCAAATTCAAAAACTGATGCGGTTTAGGAAATTGCTATCAATAATATAGAGAGAATATAAACCACATTACAACATGATAAAACAAAAAGTTTTCAAAGGGTGGTTCCTTAGCAATCTTAACATATTACCAAAGAAATATAATATTCTTTCAAATTCCATGATAATCTTTTTTAAAAAACTATGTATCAGTTTACACTAGCAAACCTTTCTTATCATTGCTTGGGGAATAGATTGGTATCCTGTATTGCAAGGAAAAATTATTGTAGTAATTATTGTAGAGCAGAATACAAATTATGATAAATCAACCTTCTACATTCCTCACTTAAGGGAAGATAATATTGCATACTATTTAAATACAGACCTAGTGCAATTCTCAGACCCTTCCCTTAAGCGCTATGTAACCCTTAGCAAGTATTTAAACATTATAAGCTTCAGTGTTCTCATCTACAAAATGAGAGAAAAAAAAAAACATACTCACTTAATCATGTTTCATAAACTAGTATATAAGCTTAGGGCTTCTAAAGTGAAAGAGAAGTCATTCAGTAGTGTTCAACACTTTGCAATCCCATGAACTATAGCCCACCAAGCTCCTCATCTGTGGGATTCTCCAGGCAAGAATACTGGAGTGGGTTGCCATTTCCTTCTCCAGGGGATCTTCCTAACCCAGGGATTGAACCCAGGTCTCTGCATTGCAGGAAGACGCTTTAACCTCTGAGCCACCAGGGAAGCCAAGGGCTTCTAAGGCCTGGAGCAAAGGAGACCTCCCAAAAGGAGGAAGAAAAATGTGTTTTCTACAGCGACTGAGTGGGCCAGAGAATAATGTTAGGAGGACAAGACTTCTGGGAAAGAAGTGAGAAGTAACACTTAAGTAGGTAAGAATGAGAGAATATGATTGGAATGCCTAAAACAAGTATCATGTATTAAAAAATTAAAAACTCATCTGAAGATCTGAGATCCTTGTCTCAGACCATAATAGCTGTATAACAAAAGCAGTACCAGACAAAGAGACCTGTGTTTGTGAAGAAAGAGAATTTTAGGAAACTAGTATTTGACATGAAACAAAAAAGGGATGGGAATATTATTGTCACAGAAACTTGGCAAAAAAGCTACCTTGGCCATTTAATGGATGATAATGACAAATAATTCAGTAATTTAAAAACTTACCATAACACTTGATGCAGTCATTGGCATGTTAAAGGTCATGTATGGTTTATGTGAAATTACATTGTGTGAAATGATATAACAAGCCCTGATGGGCTAAAGAGAAAATATACTGACTGGAGGTTAAGAATGTACTTAGAACAAAAATGGATGAGACATTACTTTGTCAACAAAGGTTCGTCTAGCCAAGGTTATGGTTTTTCCAGTAGTCATGTATGGATGTGAGAGCTGGACTATAAAGACAGCTGAGTAGAGAAGAATTGATGCTTTTGAACTGTGGTGTTGGAGAAGACTCTTGAGAGTCCCTTGGACTGCAAGGAGATCCAACCAGTCCATCCTAAAGGAGATCAGTCCTGGGTGTTCATTGGAAAGACTGATGTTGAAGCTGAAACTAATACTTTGGCCACCTGATGCAAAGAGCTGACTTATTTGAAAAGACCCTGAGCAGGTGGGCTTTATCCCAGGGATGCAAGGATTCTTCAATATCTGCAAATCAATCAATGTAATTTACCACATTAACAAACTGAAAAATAAAAGCCATATGATTATCTCAATAGATGCAGAGAAGGCCTTTGACAAAATTCAACATCTATTTATGA
>SJYW01005245.1:669489-695661 GCA_006410735.1 Raphicerus campestris
TGACAAAATTCAACATCTATTTATGATTAAAAAAAAAAAAACCTCTCCAGAAAGGAGGAATAGAAGGAACATACCTCAACATAATAAAAGCTATATATGATAAAACCACAGCAAACATTATCCTCAATGGTGAAAAATTGAAAGCATTTCCCATAAAGTCAAGAACATGAGTGCCCACTTTCACCACTACTATTCAACATGGTTTTGGAAGTTTTGGCCACAGCAATCAGAGCAGAAAAAGAAATAAAAGGAATTCAAATTGGAAAAGAAGAAGTAAAATTCTCACTCTTTGCAGATGACATGATCCTCTACATAGAAAACCCTAAAGACTCCACCAGAAAATTAGAGCTAATCAATGAATATAGTAAAGTTGCAGGATATAAAATCAACACATAGAAATCCCTTTACATTCCTATACACTAATAATGAGAAAATAGAAAGAGAAATTAAGGAAACAATTCCATTCACCACTGTGACAAAAAGAATAAAATACACAGGAATAAATCTACCTAAAGAAACAAAAGACCTATATAGAGAAAACTATAAAACACTGGTGAAAGAAATCAAAGAGGCCACTAATAGATGGAGAAATATACCATGTTCATGGATCAGAAGAATCAATATAGTGAAAATGAATATACAACCCAAAGCAATCTATAGATTCAATGGAATCCCTATCAAGCTACCAATGCTATTTTTCACAGAGCTAGAACAAATAATTTCTCAATTTGTATGGAAATACAAAAAATCTCAAATAGCCAAAGCAATCTTGAGAAAGAAGAATGGAACTGGAGGAATCAACCTGCCTGACTCTACTACTAAGCCACAATCATCAAGACAGTATGGTACTGGCACAAAGACAGAAATATAGATCAATGTAACAAAATAGAAAGCCCAGAGATAAATCCATTCACCTATGAACACCTTATCTTTGACAAAGGAGGCAAGAATATCCAATGGAGAAAAGATAATCTCTTTAACAAGTGGTGCTGGGAAAACTGGTCAACCACTTGTAAAAGAATGAAACTAAAACACTTTCTAACACCATACACAAAAATAAGCTCAAAATGGATTAAAGATCTCAATGTAGACCAGAAACTATAAAGTTCTTAGAGGAGAACATAGGCAAAACACTCTCCATCATACGTCACAGCAGGATCCTCTAATGACCCACCTCCCAGAATATTGGAAATAAAAGCAAAAATACACAAACGGGATCTAATTAAAATTAAAAGCTTCTGCACAACAAACCAAACTATAAGCAAAGTGAAAAGACAGCCTTCTGAATGGGAGAAAATAATAGCAAATGAAGCAACTGACAAACAACTAATCTCAAAGATATACAAGCAACTCCTGCAGCTCAATTCCAGAAAAATAAACGACCCAATAAAAAAATGGGCCAAAGAACAAAATGGATATTTCTCCAAAGAAGACATACAGATGGCTAACAAAATGAGTGATGCTCAACATCACTCATTATCAGAGAAATGAAAATCAAAACCACAATGAGGTAACATTTCATGCCAGTCAGAATGGCTGCAGTCCAAAAGTCTACAAGCAATAAGCGCTGGAGAGGATGTGGAGAAAAGGGAACCCTCTTACACTGTTGGTGGGAATGCAAACTAGTACAGCCACTATGGAGAACAGTGTGGAGATTCCTTAAAAAAACTGGAAATAGAACTGCTACATACACACCAAGGAAACCAGATTTGAAAGCGACANAGCATTTATTGCTTGTAGACTTTTGGATCGCAGCCATTCTGACTGGCATGAAATGGTACCTCATTGTGGTTTTGATTTGTAGTTCTCTAATAATGAGTGATGTTGAGCATCTTCTCATGTGTTTGTTAGGCATCTATATGTCTTCTTTGGAGAAAAGTCTGTTTAGTTCTTTGGCCCATTTTTTGACTGGGTCATTTATTTTTCTGGAATTGAACTACAGGAATTGCTTGTATATTTTGGAAATTGGTTGTTTTTCAGTTGCTTCATTTGCTATTATTTCCTACCATTCTGAAGGCTGTCTTTTCAACTTGCTTATAGTTTCCTTTGTTGTGCAGAAGCTTTTAATTTTAACTAGGTCCCATTTGTTTATTTTTGCTTTTATTTCCAGTATTCTGGGAGGTGGATCATAGAAGATCCTGCTGTGATGTATGTTGGACAGTGTTTTGCCTATGTTCTCCTCGAGGAGTTTTATAGTTTCTGGTCTTAGTTTAGATCTTTAATCCATTTTGAGTTTATTTTTGTGTATGGTGTTAGAAAGTGATCTAGTTTCATTCANTATGTCGGAGAGTGTTTTGCCTATGTTCTCCTCAAGGAGTTTTATAGTTTCTGGTCTTACGTTTAGATCTTTAATCCATTTTGAGTTTATTTTTGTGTGTGGTGTTAGAAAGTGATCTAGTTTCATTCATTTACAAGTGGTTGACCAGTTTTCCCAGCACCACTTGTTAAAGAGACTGTCTTTAATCCAGTGTATATTCTTGCCTCTTTTGTTGAAGATAAGGTTTCCATAAAGAGTGAAGTCGCTTAGTCGTGTCCGACTCTTTTCGACCCCATGGACTGTAGCCTACCAGGCTCCTCCCTCCAGGGGATTCTCTAGGCAAGAGTACTGGAGTGTGTTGCCATTTTCTTCTCCAGGGGATCTTCCTGATCCAGGGATCGAACCTGGGTCTCCAGCATTCCAGGCAGATGCTTTAACCTCTGAGCCACCAGGGAAGCCCNAGGGGAAATGCTTTCAATTTTTCACCATTGAGGATAATGTTTGCTGTGGTTTTGTCATATATAGCTTTTATTATGTTGAATTATGTTCCTTCTATTCCTGCTTTCTGGAGAGTTGTGTTTTTTTTTTTTAATCATAAATGGATGTTGGATTTTGTCAAAGGCCTTCTCTGCATCTATTGAGATAATCATATGGCTTTTATTTTTCACTTTGTTAATATGGTGGATTACATTGATCGAATTGTGGATATTGAAGGATCCTTGCATCTCNATAAATGGATGTTGGATTTTGTCAAAGGCCTTCTCTGCATCTATTGAGATAATCATATGGCTTTTATTTTTCACTTTGTTAATATGGTGGATTACATTGATCGAATTGTGGATATTGAAGAATCCTTGCATCTCTGGGATAAAGCCCACTTGGTCATGGTGTATGATCTTTTTAATATGTTGTTGGATTCTGATTGCTAGAATTTTGTTGAGGATTTTTGCATCTGTGTTCATCAGTGATATTGGCCTATAGTTTTCTTTTTTGGTGGCATCTTTGTCAGGTTTTGGTATTAGGGTGACGGTGGCCTCATAGAATGAGCTTGGAAGTTTACCTTCCTCTGTAATTTTCTGGAAGAGTTTGAGTAGAATAGGTATTAGCTCTTCTCTAAATTTTTGGTAGCATTCAGCTGTGAAGCCGTCTGGACCTGAGCTTTTGTTTGCTGGAAGATTTCTGATTAGTTTCAGTTTCCGTGCTTGTGATGGGTCTGTTAAGATTTTTTATTTCTTCCTGGTTCAATTTTGGAAAGTTGTACTTTTCTAAGGATTTGTCCATTTCTTCCACATTGTCCATTTTATTGGCATATAATTGCTGATAGTAGTCTCTTATGGTCCTTTGTATTTCTGTGTTGTCTGTTGTGATCTCTCTATTTTCATTTCTAATTTTATTTTTTTATTTTTCTCTCTTTGTTTCTTGATGAGTCTGTCTAATGGTTTGTCAATTTTCTTTATCCTTTCAAAGAACCAGCTTTTGGCTTTGTTGATTTTTGCTATGGTCTCTTTTGTTTCTTTGGCATTTATTTCTGCCTAATTTTTAAGATTTCTTTCCTTCTACTAACTCTGGGGTTCTCCATTTCTTCCTTTTCTAGTTGCTTTAGGTGTAGAGTTAGGTTATTTATTTGATTTTTTTTCTTGTTTCTTGAGGTATGCCTGTATTGCTATGAACTTTCCTCTAGCACTGCNACAGCAAAGAATAATCCCTGTCTCTTATACACATCTCATTTCTTCCTTTTCTAGTTGCTTTAGGTGTAGAGTTAGGTTATTTATTTGATTTTTTTTCTTGTTTCTTGAGGTATGCCTGTATTGCTATGAACTTTCCTCTAGCACTGCTTTTATAGTGCCCCACAGGTTTTGGATTGTTGTGTTTTCATTTTCTCAGTGGACATTATTTCTATGATATGGTTGTCAGGACTCCACATAAAGAATTGCAGCATTGAAATATATTTACTTATTTTTCTAATCACAAAAGTAGCATATATTCACTATAAATGTGAGATGTCTAAAAATGTTTAAAAAAATTTTTTTTTCATATTTTGACTCTCCAGAGACATGGCTGTTTGCATGTCTGCATACATGCTGTATAAAAATGAACTATTATAAAAATAACACTAACATGTCCCTCTTTCATTAAACATAGGTATGCAGTAATTACTTTAAATTAAATTAAAAAAACAGCAAACTAACAAACTATGTGATATCACCTGTATGTAGAATGTGAAAAAACAAACCCAGAGAAAAATTAAAGAAAGGTTACCAAGGGTTGGGAGGTGGGGAAAATGGAGAGATAGTGGTTAAAAGGTTCAAGATTCCAGTGTAGGACAAATAAGTTCAGAGGAGTTACTTTGTAAAGAATGGTGGGTATAGGTAATAGAAACTGTATTATAAAACAGAAAGTTGGTAGTAGAGTAGATCTCTTATATTATTATCACCAAAAAGAAATGTGTTTGTATGATGGGATGGAAGTGATGGAAATGTTAATACTACCATGGTGATTACTTTACAGCATATGAATATATCAAATCAACACATTGCACATCTTAAAATTATACAACGTTATATATCAATTATATCTCAATAAAGTTGGGGAAAACAGTAACTTCTGTTCCAATCAAATACAATTTTTAGTTAATAAAAAGATTAAGGTATTTACAAATACACACATTTTAAAATATGCACATAAATCTAAGTCCTCTTTCCTTTCATTTTTATAGGAAAATATAGCAAAGAATCACAGAAACGTTAAAGTAGGTTTGTTTTCTTTTAAGAGGGAAACTGGAAAGCAGACAGGAGGAAGAAGAGGAACAAGTGGAGATACAGAACAAAGTAACTGATCACGAAGCTTGGTGTTAAAACAATAGTGAAACTGGAATACAATTAAAAGTAAGTAACTATCAGTAGATAGATTTTTTTTTCCCTCTCTAGTCCCAGATTGTTTAGGCAACATCTGACATTTCTTNTTTATCCTTTCAAAGAACCAGCTTTTTGCTTTGTTGATTTTTGCTATGGTCTCTTTTGTTTCTTTGGCATTTATTTCTGCCTAATTTTTACAATTTCTTTCCTTCTACTAACTCTGGGGTTCTCCATTTCTTCCTTTTCTAGTTGCTTTAGGTGTAGAGTTAGGTTATTTATTTGATTTTTTTTCTTGTTTCTTGAGGTATGCCTGTATTGCTATGAACTTTCCTCTAGCACTGCTTTTATAGTGTCCCACAGGTTTTGGATTGTTGTGTTTTCATTTTCTCAGTGGACATTATTTCTATGATATGGTTGTCAGGACTCCACATAAAGAATTGCAGCATTGAAATATATTTACTTATTTTTCTAATCACAAAAGTAGCATATATTCACTATAAATGTGAGATGTCTAAAAATGTTTAAAAAAATTTTTTTTTCATATTTTGACTCTCCAGAGACATGGCTGTTTGCATGTCTGCATACATGCTGTATAAAAATGAACTATTATAAAAATAACACTAACATGTCCCTCTTTCATTAAACATAGGTATGCAGTAATTACTTTAAATTAAATTAAAAAAACAGCAAACTAACAAACTATGTGATATCACCTGTATGTAGAATGTGAAAAAACAAACCCAGAGAAAAATTAAAGAAAGGTTACCAAGGGTTGGGAGGTGGGGAAAATGGAGAGATAGTGGTTAAAAGGTTCAAGATTCCAGTGTAGGACAAATAAGTTCAGAGGAGTTACTTTGTAAAGAATGGTGGGTATAGGTAATAGAAACTGTATTATAAAACAGAAAGTTGCTAGTAGAGTAGATCTCTTATATTATTATCACCAAAAAGAAATGTGTTTGTATGATGGGATGGAAGGGATGGAAATGTTAATACTACCATGGTGATTACTTTACAGCATATGAATATATCAAATCAACACATTGCACATCTTAAAATTATACAACGTTATATATCAATTATATCTCAATAAAGTTGGGGAAAACAGTAACTTCTGTTCCAATCAAATACAATTTTTAGTTAATAAAAAGATTAAGGTATTTACAAATACACACAGTTTAAAATATGCACATAAATCTAAGTCCTCTTTCCTTTCATTTTTATAGGAAAATATAGCAAAGAATCACAGAAACGTTAAAGTAGGTTTGTTTTCTTTTAAGAGGGAAACTGGAAAGCAGACAGGAGGAAGAAGAGGAACAAGTGGAGATACAGAACAAAGTAACTGATCACGAAGCTTGGTGTTAAAACAATAGTGAAACTGGAATACAATTAAAAGTAAGTAACTATCAGTAGATAGATTTTTTTTTCCCTCTCTAGTCCCAGATTGTTTAGGCAACATCTGACATTTCTTTGTTGAACAGGGCAGGGGAAAGGCTCCTCTCATGACTCTTGCCCACCATGATAACCCCAAATCTGCAGAGGTGAGGTGGGTAGCCCGTCTCTGAGCAAAGCAATCTGTGTGGGAAGTGAGTTGAGGAGAGCTGAGAAGAGGGGTGGAAAAGATGAAGAATGGGTTGGAAAGAGGATGCAGAGACACTATGACTTGGCTGGCTATTCTTGTATTTCAGTTAACTGTTTAATCTCTAACTGTAGTTCACGCTATCTCTTTAAAATTGGGGTTCCATTTTTTCTAAATTGTTTTTCATTTCTATTCTATTCTATTTTTTCTCCTCCTTTAAAGGAAAGTATCTCACTTTTTGGCCTTTATGGTTTTAGAAATAAAGAATAAAAATATACTTTGTAGTTACAATAGACTTAAAGAAGCTATGGGATGTACGCAAAAATTTAGGTTCATGGTTTCTCTCTTGAACAAAAGAATGGCTGATAGTTCTGCTTACCAAGATAACAAATATTCTGATTTGAGGAAGTGGACATTTTGGTGGGGAGTGGGACTATGTCATTTTTTTTTTTAGACACATTCTTTGAGACATTTTTTAAGATAACCAAATGGAAGGTCAATGTATGCATCCAATCCATACACTGGATTCTATGGCTTTACAGTCATAAATAAAAATATAAATTTTGGAACAATCACCATTGTATATTATGTAATAAGAATGTTACAAAATAGTATTTAATGTCAAATAAGTTTGTTAAAAGCAATATTTCTCAATGAAGGAAGTTTTAGTATTTTAAGCACTTAGATGCTTTTGCTTTGTGAAATGTTCTTATATATTATAGCATTTTTTAGCATCCCTGGTCCCAGCTGACTAATTATCAGTCATGTCCATCCAATCTCGTGACAACCAGACATCCATTTCACACACATATGCTTTCAGGAGTCCCTCACAAGAGCTGTCCTGCTCACTTCCAACTTCTACAGGGTAAACAAAGTCCAAAAATGATTCTTTAATACAAGACTTCAAAGGATTTTTTAAAAGCCACACATTTCATGAATTACCAAGAGGATGGCATAATAAAGTTGTCTTCCAAAATGTATTCGTTGTGGTCAATAGTTTGGGAACCACTGATTTATGGCTGAGAATAGACATTAAGTTGGTTATGCAGAGAACTTAGAATCACTTACTATATTTAGATTTGATTTGCTCTGAGGTTCTAAAATATTTTTCACACCTAACATCAAGGTGATATATTATACTATAAAAATATTTTAAAATATGAAATATGTAAATAAAGAAAATACCCAATAATCCCTTCCTTCCTACAGTCTCAGAGATAAAACTGTGAACACTTTGAGGTTAAATTTTCCAGATATTTATAGAATTCTTTCTTTACCTGTACTGAGATCAACCTTCCCATTTAATGGCCTTTAATTTAGGCATTTGTCAGAATCTATCAATTGTAGACCCTGATGGACTAACTGTTAAATTGAATGTCCCTAGACCAGAAAAAGGATACTTGCCATCACATTACCCACTTGACAATAGTAATCAAGAGCTTAACTTAGAGAACAAAATTTATAGTGGATTTTCTGAAAAATACACAGTTCCTTCTGCCATTTCCTTCTCCAACGCATGAAAGTGAAAAGTGAAAGTGAAGTTGCTCGGTAGTATCCAACTCTTAGTGACCCCATGGACTGCAGCTTACCAGGCTCCTCCATCCATGGGATTTTCCAGGCAAGAGTACTGGAATAGGGTACCACTGCCTTCTCCCTGTGAGTATATGAAAGTGTGTCTTTTTGATTGTCACTCTGAGAAAACCACATAGCTCCATGATAATGACCCCCTGTGGTGTAGGCTGAGAGCCTTGGCATGGTGCCTCCATTTCAGTGCAGGGAAATACCCAACCACACCATCTATTTACTCTAAGAATGTCGCCTTCACCACATTAAGATATGCTATCTTAAAGAGGCTATAAAGGATCAATTCTTTCTTTGGACTCAGTTCCAGAAATAATTGTGCTTCTCTTGACCAAATAATCATTTTCCCCCATTCTCTTTGGTACTCATAATATTTGGGGAGCCCTACAAATACAATAAAAAAAACTTTGTTTCAGGTTCTAGAATATTTAGAACTAATCTCTTGGCCTAACTCTAGCAAGTGATGCAGTTTTAATGGCATATGTGTAGGATATGAATAGGAACTCTGATTTTATCTCATTTTCCATGCTTGATTTTACTTTTGACATCAGTGCCTCACCTCTTTCATCTGACTGTTCTGTTGGAACACTTTGACATTTCTCATACATCTTCATAGAAGATGTATTTTATGAACACCTTTTTTGAAACAAGCCTCACATACATATTTACACACATATAGATAGGTATATGTTTTGCTCTGGCTATCTAATCATGAAAAAACAAACAAAAATTAGGATATTTTTCCCCTCTTCCTTTCTTTATGCACTCAGGATAATGAAGGATTTGTAACTCCAGCATTGTTTTCTGTGAATTTCTAATTTTATTCAACTTAATATAAACTTTCTGCTTTCCTACCATGTAAAAGATACTAAAAATAATAAGTAATTAAACTAAGATTTCTAGTTAATATATATACATACATATACTTTTCCATATGCTAATTTTCATCATTATTTGTTCATTTGAACTTCACTAAAAAAACACTTTGAGGTAAATTATACAGGAATCATTTTACAGAATAGACTAGAGAAATAAAATGACCCTAAAACAACTTACAGAAATTCAAAGCTATTCAGATAGTTCACACTCAGAATGCATACAAACATTTCTCAATAAATAACAGCAACAAACGGTAAAATGTACTTCAAACGGTGGGTACAAAATGTTTAGTTATTTTAAACTGTAATATAAAGAAAGATCAAAGTGGCTTAAAAGTAACATATTGTGCTCTGAGTATTCAAGTTTCTTGCTGAAAGAATCAAAAAAGGATTCATGGAAAGACAATTATTTGAGATGAAAGTTACATGTTTTAACAAGCAGACAAAATAAGGATGGTTTTCAGGAAAATAAACTACATGAACAAAAATGCAGAATGAGTTAAACGTGGCATTTTGGGTGAAAAAATATTTATTTACTTTACCTTATACTTAGGATGCATTTAGAAAAGTCAAAGGACTTAAAAAGGCTAAGACAACTGAGATCTCTGTATGATATACAGTGTCAAGTACTGTCTTACTGTCAGACAATAAATTCTGCCTCTGCTTTTGCTTCAGAAATTCTGGACAGACTACAAAAAGGGATCCTAAACCAACTGAGACAATGAAGGTGATCTCTTGTTTATGGCTGAGAATTATAAAATGGTGCTTGTATTTATTACATCAAACTACCTCCAGGTCTTCACACCAATTCTAAAGGCATTTGCTCTTTGATGGTGGGACAACTAAGTTCTTACTGCCTTCTCAGGATTAATAACAGGCTCAGGGCCTTAAAGAAAGAGAAAATTGTCCCTTCGCAGCTTGAACATTAATTTCTTATGTTCAGAGCAAACAACAGGATTTTAACAGCATTTCTGAGTTATGAGAGCTTCTGCCTAAGGTTTTACTGTAGTAGGAATATTTGAACTTTTGTCCAATTGATGAAGCAGCTCTAAAAACACTTGTGAGTCCCTCGTAAGTTAGCATTTGGACTGCTCATCTCATTTCTATGCTGCTCGACACTCAGCCTGTTGCTGCCCAAAGTCATAAAAAAAACTGGGAGTAGAGCTTAAAATTAACACAAGGGGAGAAAGTGCCTCGCTTATAATGCTGTCTTCTGAGAACTCACCTGTGCCTTGGATACTGACCAAACTGGCTGCTTCCTCTGGATGTACCTCACACAGTGGCTTCAAGTTGAACAAAAAGAGGCACCGGCAGGTGACAGGAGTACATGGGGAGAGAGGTGCTGAGGTATTTCTTTCTACCTCTTTTCATGCTTCAATACTTCTTTGATAATAGCTGTATCCCTCTTAAACTCCAGAACTTTCCAGGGACCAGCCGCTGCATCATGGCTCCAGCTCTCCATGGATTCTGAGAATGCTATTTTCACTTCCCCTTGGCACTGGAATGGCCAGCTGCCTCAATTGTGTCAGTATTTCTAAAATTATCTCTTCATTAAACACTCTATGTAAACTATTGTCATAAATTCCATTTCCTGCCAGGGCTCCAACTCACACAAGTAGGCTAGTATTATTAATATATTAATAGTTTCTAGGGCTTCCCTGGTGGCTCAGAGGTTAAAGCGTCTGCCTCCAATGCAGGAGACCCGGGTTAGATCCCTGGATTAGGAAGATCCCCTGGAGAAGGAAATGGCAATCCACCCCAGTATTCTTGCCTGGAGAATCCCGTGGACGGAGAAGCCTAGTAGGTTACAGTCCATGGGGTCGCAAAGAGTCAGACACGACCGAGCAACTTTTAGCATCTTAATATCATTTACTCAATTCAAGGCTCAACTTTGTCTATTTACATGATTTTCCTTTCAGGATTTATCTGTCAGAGAACTTCAATATGCATTACTAGTTAGCTGCTAGTAAACAAACAAACAAAATCAGTTCAATATTATTTTCCTCCCTTACCTGGGAGGCTGCAGAGAACCACTGAGGGAAGTGTTTATAGACAAGCTGGGTCAGCATCATCTGGGAACTAATTAGAAAGGCAAAATTTCAGGTCTCACTCAAGTTTACTGAATCAGAAACACTGGGGAGAGGTCAAGTAATCTGTGTTTCAAAATGCCTTCAAGTAATTCTGCTGTATACTAAAGTTTGAGAAGTAGGCTCTTAATAAAAATTAAGAAACATCTTCCATATCCCTGTACATTAAACATCTTCAGTATCTCCCTAATTCCTCCAATAAAATGCAGCTGATATTTAAGCCATCTAGAAGTTAACTCTAACCTACCCTCTTGGTCTATGTCCCTTTCTTATCTGTCAAAATCCTATTTGTTACTCACATGAATGGCAGTTGCCTTCAAAAGTTTTTCTGCTTTTCAAAAGGAAATGTATCTTTTCTTTTTTTTTTATAGTATTTTTGTGCATGGCTTGTGTTGCCTTCTTACACTCCAATGTGTTTAACTGTCTTTTTCTCCTTTTCTTAAGTCTTCACTTTGTTTTCTTACTCTCTCCTAGATTGCTACTTACAGTAAAAATGATGCCTCAACTTTCATTAAATTCTTTACTCTGGAATTATAGAATATAGATGGGTTAAATCTTATTCTAGCATTGTCTGACCTACCAAAGATATCAATACTTGAAAGTGCACATTCAAATATTCACTCCTAAGACAAAAATCTTTGAGGAAATTTACATCATATAAACAATATAAGACTAGGGAATTTGTGAAGTTATACTATTAAACTATACTGTTCATGTAAAGGTAGTACACATTCTTTGTCTCTACTGATAGACAATCGCTTATGACTAATACTATTCAAAATATAATGTAGAAATGTTGGCGTATGAAGCCAGAACTGATTGAAGTGACAAAATTACACATCTGTAATATTTATAGTTCAGAAATAATAAGTGTTACCTAGAATGCAACATTTATCAAGATCAAATAATGTTAGGAAAAAAAAGATCTATGTGACAAAAGAATGAACTGTGGTAAGAGAGAAACTTTTACAGCATATGTGTCAATGATTCCTTTACTTGATGCTATATAATACAAAAATGTATCTGTGTTATTATGTGATCATCAAAAAAAATGCTATAAACAATGTATGGTATTTTAAGTTGTTACAGAATGCATACAACTTCAAAGGAAGAATTAATTTTCAGTAAACCAAGTAATCTTAGTTTCATTGAGTTTCAGACGTTCAATCTGGTTTTAGAAAAGGCAGAGGAACCAGAGTTCAAATTGCCAACATCTGCTGGATCATCAAAAAAGCAAGAGAGTTCCAGAAAAATATCTATTTCTGCTTTATTGACTATGCCAAAGCTTTTAACTGTGTGGATCACAATAAACTGTGGAAAATTCTGAAAGAGATGGGAATACTAGACCACCTANTCAGCCCTGGGATTTCTTTGGAAGGAATGATGCTAAAGCTGAAACTCCAATACTTTGGCCACCTCATGCGAAGAGTTGGTTCATTGGAAAAGACTTTGATGCTGGGAGGGATTGGGGGTAGGAGGAGAAGGGGACGACCGAGGATGAGATGGCTGAATGGCATCACTGACTCGATGAACATGAGTCTGAGTGAACTCCAAGAGTTGGTGATGGACAGAGAGGCCTGACATGCTGCGATTCATGGGGCCACAAAGAGTCAGACACTACTGAGTGACTGAACTGACTGACTTGACTCCTTGGAAGGAAAGTTATGACCAGCGTATATAGCATATTCAAAAGCAGAGACATTACTTTGCCTACAAAGGTTCATCTAGTCAAGGTTATGGTTTTTCCAGTAGTCATATATGGATGTGAGAGTTGGACTGTGAAGAAAGCTGAATGCTGAAGAATTGGTGCTTTTGAACTGTGGTGCTGGAGAAGACTCTTGAGAGTCCCTTGTACTGCTAGGAGGTCCAACCAGTCCATTCTGAAGGGGATCAGCCTTGGGATTTCTTTGGAAGGAATGATACTAAAGCTGAAACTCCAGTACTTCAGCCACCTCATGTGAAGAGTTGACCCATTGGAAAAGACTTTGATGCTGGGAGGGATTGGGGGCAGGAGGAGAAGGGGATGACACAGGATGAGATGGCTGGATGGCATCACGGACTCAATGGACATGAGTTTGAGTGAACTCTGGGAATTGGTGATGGACAGGGAGGCTTGGCATGCTGCAGTTCATGGGGTTGCAAAGAGTCGTACATGACAGAGTGACTGAACTGAAGTTATCTTAAAAAAAAAAAAAATCGGGCTGAAATTATCCAAAATAGAGAGGTGGTCAAAAACACTTTGACAGCTCAAGATTTTTAGAACTCTCACAGAAAAATAGAGTCAAACTAAAGAACATGAACCTGAAGCATTTTTTATATGAGATTTGCCATTTATCATGCATTTTGCAGGCATTATTTCTAAATTCCAGGGAGTTCTTATTGAATATTTATTTGCAAGACTTTGTTATAAATCAATAACCAGGAGGAATAAAGACCTTGAAAATAAAATGTATTTATTACCTCAATTCGTCTTGTCAAACACATGTCTTCCTGTTTCTAAAGTAAACTCAGTACATAGATAACTGTTAAGGGATAAAGTATCTATGCAGAACAAATAGAGTGTCTAGGGCACTGCATCAAGATGAGCAATTTATTCCGAGATTACCTAATGTATTTGTAGAGCTTACGGTTGTTATCAGTTATCTGAGAAGTTAATTACACATTTTATGACAAAGTCAAGCTCATTCAGGCAGTGACAAATGTAATTGTCCAACTTCTACTGAATACCATCTATGTGTGAAGATTACAATAATAACCAGAGTGAAAGAAATCTGCACTTTTCCTTTTCTCAGCAGAAACACTTATACTTGGCAGAAACACACTTTTCCCCCACAAGCAAAGAAATATTTACGAGATGGCTGCCTAGTCAATAGTCTGAAACTAACTGAACTTTCTGAGGGCAGAAGATATGACCTTGGAGTTATCAGACAATTGCTATATACAACTGTGCTAAACAGAATAAAAACCAGAAATATCTAACAGAATAATGTATAATCATAGGGTGGTGGCTCAGAGGTTAAAGCGTCTGCCTCCAATGCGGGAGACCTGGCTTCGATCCCTGGGTGGGGAAGATCCCTTGGAGAAGGAAATGGCAATCCACTGCAGTATTCTTCCCTGGAGAATCCCATGAACGGAGAAGCCTAGTAGGTTACAGTCCACAGGGTCACAAAGAGTCGGACATGACTGAGCGACTTCACCTTCACCTATACTTTCAAGATGGAATGATGTCTTTTCGTCTAGCTTTTCCATTTCACACATGATGAAAATATGCTTTGGAGAGGTTAATTTGTCCCATATATTTCTTTTTTTTTTTTTTCAGAGAAGCTGGAAGTTGAGGCTTTTATGTAAATTTTCTATTTTTTCAAATACTGTGGACCAAGGACTATAAGTTTGAGATCTCTGTAAATTCTTCCTACTTTGGTTTTCATTGGCCCAATCCGCTACCCCATGTTCCTTCCTAGACTTGGATTACTTCCTTCCCACAGAATGAATGACCAAGCACCCTCCTTATGAAATCTGTTACCACAGCTGTCTCAACTGCTAAGCAGCAAAGGCGTGGGCTTTTCCTTGCAGTCTGTTGAGAGCTGTGCTGTCCAATAGCCACATGTAGTTATTTAAATTTAAACTATTTAAAATACAATAATATACAAAATTGTCCATCAGTCCCAATAACCACATTCTCAGTATTCAATAGCTATATGTGTGGCTTGTGACTCCCGTATTAGAAAGCAGGTACAGAGCATTTCCATTACTGCCAAATATCCAATTAGACACAGCTGGTATCTCAGTTCTTCAACTAATTTTAAAAATTATTTCTTTGGATCCTCTTCATATATCAGTGATGTGGCTTTCTGGATTTTTAAAAATTCACAGAGCTCAGTTACCCATTTGCCATTTTCTGTGTGTTCTCCAGCATGCTGCTTAGCATACTTCCTGGCCTATATTTAGCATCCAAAAAACCAGGTAGCAATGGTAATAATACATCACTTATGATTTATGTATTCATTATTTTTCAATTAATGAAGTTAATTGTCAAGAAATATCAAATGCAGGTATTTTAGTCAACTTTGCAACAGGCAATGAATAAATCTATATAAAACAACACTGTTTTAGTGCTATAAATGTTTGCATATTATTAGCTGCATAAATTCAATGTCCAGTTTATAGTGCAGTGAAACAAGCTGCAGACCCATACACTTATAGAATTTACTACATGATATTACAGTTCTAAGAGTTTATGTTTACTAATTAATTTACTCATGACAATAACCCATTGTATAGGTATATCTTTTATTTTATAGAATGGCACTTTCTATTTGGCCTAGTGGTAAAGACTCCACCTGTCAATGCAGGAGACACAAAAGACTTGGGTTTGATCCTTGGGTCAAGAAGGTCCCCTCAAGAAGGAAATGGCAATCCACTCCACTATTCTTGCCTGGGAAATCCCATGGACAGAGGAGCCTGGCAGGTATAGTTCATGGGGTCACAAAAGAGTTGGCAATGTATTACACTTCTAAGCGCTCTATGTTTACTAATTGATTTACTCATTACAATAACAAGTTGTATAGGTAATTATTATCTTTTCCTTTATAGAATAGGAAACTGAGGCATACAGAGATTCAGTTCAGTTGCTCAGTCGTGTCCAACTCTTTGTGGCTCCACGAACTGCAGCATGCCAGGCTTCGCTGTCCATCAATAACTCCTGGAGCTTGCTCAAACTCATGTCCATCTAGTCAGTGATGCCATCCCAACCATCTCAACCTCTGTCATCCCCTTCTCCGCCTGCCTTCAGTCTTTCCCAGCATCAGGCTTTTTTCCAAGGAGTCAGTTCTTTGCATCAGTTGGCCAAAGTATTGGCATTTCAGCTTTAGCATTAGTACTTCCAATGAATATTCGGGACTGATTTACAGAGATTAAGTATCTTAAATAAATTATATGACTATTAAGCATCAGATTGGGGGCTTTAAGCTGGCCTTTTATGATTATTAGTTCTGTGACTGGACAAGTCCTATATTCTTTTTAAGGCCACATACCTGTTTTTAAAATGGTATGATAACTTAGGTGACTTTTATAAGGGTCTTAAAAACACACAAGTACCATGTAGTAGGTACTCAATAAATAAAGATTGCTTTTGCTTTGCTTCTCAAAATATCTGGGTAAATTATCTCTATATTTAGTATTTACTTGTTTTAAAACAATGTTTCTGAGTCTCCTGGAGCAAAGTTTGCCTTTAGTATATGATATCTTTACCAAATATCTTAAGCACTTATGTGTGTTTGTGTGTGTGTGTGTTAAAAAAAAACCCTATGTGGTAAATATGCTACTAAATTTAGTGAGATAGATCAAATAAAATTCTGAACTAATAAATTACTTTCTGAGGACACAAATATGAATCTATTTAATGAAGAAATAAGAAAACTATGACTAGTGGATTCATGGTCCTTTCATTTGCTTTATACTATGAAAAGTATAATTCTGTATTCCTTCTTCTGACCTTGTTTGGAATGCATTGCTAATGCATTTACATAGGATTTTATTTTAGCCCTTATACTAAAATTAATTATGAAATTACCCTATGTCTATAATTGTCTTTAGTGGAGCTTCTAGTACTAAGTTCATTCTTTTCCTGGATCTTTATTTTTTGTTTGCTGGAGCTTATAATTATCCTGAACAGTGTATTAATATGTATTAAAGCTTCTAAATGATGTTTCTGCTACATTGTGATGTGAATGCAAAAGCATTCCCTCTGGTTATAGCTGCATCTGTCTCAAACCAACAATCTAATTTTTTCAGATCCATGGGGAGCCATGCTCATTATATTCACCAGGTTTAGAGCTTCAAGCATTAATTTTTTTTTGGACACATGAATAATCAGAAAACTGTTAACAAGCGCCAAAGAAACAAGTAGATTACGTTTGTGTATTAGAGGAGGATTATGTGACCCAATAAGATTGTATTGCTAATATTCATGCTCTCTTTTATTCAAATTGTTATTTATTGGCATGCTTGGTAAGTATTACACATCATTGTGTGCAGATTAGAAAAATACTTTCTTTTGTTAGCAAATAATGCTTGGTTTGGTGGTATTAGATATGTCCTCTGAGTTTTTCTTTGCACCAGTAGTGAAGTGTACTGATCATAATACTTTCCCCCTTAAACATAATCATTTCAAATGCAACATTCATGTAATGATACTTACAATTCCACCTCATCAATTCCAAACTGTAGCCATATCAAGGACTCCTAAGTATAAAGCCAGTATTCTTTATTTTTGATTAATGTAGAAAAAAAAATCCATGCTATAAATATATCAAATAATTATTTAATTACAAAAATATAAGGTTATTGTTACACTGTAGATATACAAACATATACATTGAATGTCTTGTTGTATGTGGTAGAGAGTAAGTAGTGTGTGCTGTGTGCTCAGCTGTGTCTGACTCTTTGTGACCCCAGAGACAGCAGCCTGACAGGCTCCATGGGAGTCCATGGGATTCTCCTGGAAAGAATACTAAAGTGGGCTGCCATTTCCTCCTCCAAGAAATCTTCCCAACCCAGGGATCAAACTGGAATCTCCTGCATTGGCTGGATTCTTTATGACTAGCACCATTACAATTATAGCATTTATTCTAACAAAGAAATAGTGTTCTGCATCTGAATTGTTACATACCAATAGCCAAGACATCCTGCCTGCCTAAGCTGTAATTAGTCAGTAGTTCCAAATCTTTGTTACCATGAGATAAGAACTGAGAGAGAGAAATAAACTGCTGACAAAAGAGATATACTGTCTTTACTGATCTACTGATAACTAGAGCAAGAACTAATTAAACAGGCATTTTTCTCGCATATGCATGAGATATTATGATATGTTGGAGATAATTCCTATTTTCTTAATGAAGAAAAAGAATTAACTAAGCCATCGTAAAGAAGATCAGTCTTGGGTGTTCATTGGAAGGACTGATGTTGAAGCTGAAATTCCAATACTTTGGCCACCTGATGCAAAGAGCTGCTCATTTGAAAAGACCCTGATGCTGTGAAAGATTGAGGGCAGGAGGAGAAGGGGACGACAGAGGATGAGATGGTTGGATGGTATCACCAACTCAATGGACATGAGTTTGGGCAGACTCTGGGAGTTGGTGATGGACATGGAGGCCTGGTGTGCTGGGTTCATGGGGTGGCAAAGAGTTGGACATGACTGAGCAACTGAACTGAACTGAAGCCATTCAAATAAATTCACTAGTAATCACTTTTGTGATTGTCTTCTTTGGTTCCCAGTTTAGGGTTATGGATCTAGCAAATAAAAACAGGATATCCAGTTACGTGTGAATCTCAGATCAATAATAGTTTTTAGAGTAACTGTCTCATGCATTTTGGGACACACTTATTCTAAAAAGTTATTCACTGTTTATCTAAAAGTCAAACTTAATATAGGCTTTTTCTAGTTTATCTGGGAGTCCATTCTAATCTTACCAGTTTTACAGTGTTGGTTACTACTAGCACTTGTTTAAATACTTCTAGAAATATCATTAAGAGAAAATAATCTCTAAATCATATTTTTGTTTTAGAAATTGAGAGGGTATATATAATTTTTAAATTAATTTAAAACAATCATTTCCTCAAAGGCTTCATGCCAACCTCAGACACTGCAGGAAAAGTGAACACTTTTAGTTTTCATTCTTATTGCCTAATAAGCCATATCTTTTATTAATACCTTTCAATTAATGGGGTGCAAAAGCATGGTATCTTCCTTTAAATGAGATTGTTTAAATCTACTTAATAGCTCTTTAAACTTTACACTGAGCTGTTAACTCAGGAAGTACTTACAGAAGTACTAAAATGGTACATGTGGTGGTTTAATTGAAGAATAATCATATAAATTCAATCTACTATTCTGTGTTAGTAAAACCAAAGATTTTATTTTCTTATCACAAAGAAAACAATTCTCAACGGTTTGGAATTTATCATGGTTTAAAGCACACTTCAAAGTGAGTTTGGGACAGTGATGTGCTTGCCATGTGAACACTACCAGGACAGCAAGAAAACAGTTTCATGAAATGTTGAAAATTCACTGGCATTTAGAAAAACAATAAAAATAGTTTCAAAAATGACTTAAAACATAATTTTCAATTTCAGGTCCTTTTTTACATTAAGGCCAAGTGATTCGGCTAACTTTGCCATTTTTCAGTGAGAAGAAANTTCATGGGGTGGCAAAGAGTTGGACATGACTGAGCAACTGAACTGAACTGAAGCCATTCAAATAAATTCACTAGTAATCACTTTTGTGATTGTCTTCTTTGGTTCCCAGTTTAGGGTTATGGATCTAGCAAATAAAAACAGGATATCCAGTTACGTGTGAATCTCAGATCAATAATAGTTTTTAGAGTAACTGTCTCATGCATTTTGGGACACACTTATTCTAAAAAGTTATTCACTGTTTATCTAAAAGTCAAACTTAATATAGGCTTTTTCTAGTTTATCTGGGAGTCCACTCTAATCTTACCAGTTTTACAGTGTTGGTTACTACTAGCACTTGTTGAAATACTTCTAGAAATATCATTAAGAGAAAATAATCTCTAAATCATATTTTTGTTTTAGAAATTGAGAGGGTATATATAATTTTTAAATTAATTTAAAACAATCATTTCCTCAAAGGCTTCATGCCAACCTCAGACACTGCAGGAAAAGTGAACACTTTTAGTTTTCATTCTTATTGCCTAATAAGCCATATCTTTTATTAATACCTTTCAATTAATGGGGTGCAAAAGCATGGTATCTTCCTTTAAATGAGATTGTTTAAATCTACTTAATAGCTCTTTAAACTTTACACTGAGCTGTTAACTCAGGAAGTACTTACAGAAGTACTAAAATGGTACATGTGGTGGTTTAATTGAAGAATAATCATATAAATTCAATCTACTATTCTGTGTTAGTAAAACCAAAGATTTTATTTTCTTATCACAAAGAAAACAATTCTCAAAGGTTTGGAATTTATCATGGTTTAAAGCACACTTCAAAGTGAGTTTGGGACAGTGATGTGCTTGCCATGTGAACACTACCAGGACAGCAAGAAAACAGTTTCATGAAATGTTGAAAATTCACTGGCATTTAGAAAAACAATAAAAATAGTTTCAAAAATGACTTAAAACATAATTTTCAATTTCAGGTCCTTTTTTACATTAAGGCCAAGTGATTCGGCTAACTTTGCCATTTTTCAGTGAGAAGAAACCACAGTAGGAGACCTGAACAATGGACACACGGGATAGAAAAAGGTTAAGAAGCAGATAGAAGAAAAACAGAACAATGACAACATGTATGATGATGTATAATCTTATAGCATATATTGTGAAGAATAAAGCAAGGCTAAGGTTCATGAACATCCCATTTAGCAAATGATCCTCTAAGAAATTGCTTACTCTTGTATCAAATCCACCTCTGCCTAACCTGTGAGCAACCTAAGATGCAGCATGTATTTGACTTTTGAGGGCCAAAGTGAGGTCACTCAGTCGTGTCCGACTCTTGTGACCCCGTGGACTATAGCCCACTAGGCTCCTCTGTCCATGGGATCCTCCAGGCAAGAATACTGGAGTGGGTTGCCATTTCCTTCTCCAGGGGGTCTTCCTGACCCAGGGATTGAACCCAGGTCTCCTGCATTGCAGGCAGATGCTTTAACCTCTGAGCCACCAGGGAAGCCCTTGAGGGCCAAATGAGGGTAAAAAGTAGATCACTGAAAGTCAGATCCCAAGCTTGGTGACTTGAAATTGCCCCACAAAAGGATCCTGTTAGATTTGTTATACAGGTTGTTCACATCTCTTCTAGCCCTATCCTCAATGAGTCCATGCTTGGTTCAGACAAAAGCTCTGAATTAAAAGTAAACAGGCAGGCTCTCAAAATCAAAAGCAAACACACACATAGAACAAACTTAAAACCTGAAGGAAATGATTTAACAGACAATCAGCTGCCAGGAGTACATTACAGAATCTGAGGTCTATTGCAACAACAGTATTGACAGAAAGCTCAAAGAAAACAATGTCCCTTTTTAGCCAGAGTACTGTTTCTGTTATAACAACTGCGTCCGCAAAACACTCTAACATCTTTGGCACCACTGTGTTAGTTCTTGCAAGAGGAGGAAAGTTTCATAGAGGTTCAGCTTTGCCTTAGAACAACTTCAGTCAATAGTGACAGGATATCCTACTGGCAACAGTGCAGTGGCAGCGATAAGACTTTTCAGGATTTCTGAGGCCTCAACACCTAACATCATCTCAAAGTGCCAGAGAAGAAACCAGTATGAATGAATGAAGTGAAAACAGAAAATGCTACACGTATTTCTAAGCATAGATGAGATTTTCTCTGAAGACTCTCAGAAATAAGATAAAGGTTCCACAACAGTTGTTAAGGGACAGCTAGAAAAATATTGTTTCTTTAACTATTCTTTCTAGTTTTTTTTTTCCAGGCTGAATGGATTAGAAAACACAAATTATAAGACACAAATATGTTCAAAAAACATTTGGGTCTATGTGATCAAGGCTATAAGATCTTTAGAATGTACATGTTTCTGCAAACTCTTATTTACAAAGCTATAACAGCTAGACTGTATCATTTCTTCTTAAAATTTCTTGTTCATTCAAAAATATGTTATATATAACAGATTTCTAAATAAAATATTACACTGAAAAATAAAAATACTATTGTGTAAAACTGATGTGAAAAGAGCACAATAGTATTTTTATTTTTCAGTGTAATATTTTATGTAGAAATCTGTGTGGTAATTTAGATAAAAGAGAATTACTAACATATACTATGTTCAAGAGTCTGTAAGATAGCATTATGTCCTAAATGTTAAGTAGAAATAAAAGTTACAACTCACATAATTTGGATCTACTGGCCTTCTTTGGGGTAAGATAATTGAAATAAGTCAGTTATTTTCTTTCTAGGGGTGATTAAGGTTTATTTTCTTGTCCAACCTGAATACTATTTAAGAATTAAGAAACCCCTTTTGTGCAAATTTTTCTTAATACAGACCAAAAAAAATTGGTATTCACAGATCTTATAGACTTTATTAGCAAATGGCAAAACTTTAATTTCTCATTAGAGTTCTTATTTATAAATTAAATAAATCAGTGCTTCTTAGATGATCTATGGTGAAGAATCATTTTAAATTTTTAATCTATTACAGACCAAAATGGAAATTGGCAGCAATTTCTCTTTTTGAATGCTATCATCAGTTTAAAATTATATATAATTCTTTCTTCTTTGGAGGCTGTTAGGTAAATATGCCGTATTTGTTCACAGTTGCCCATAATTGGAGAGAAAGTTTAAAGAAATAGCTACATGTGATGACAAAGATTTACTTACGGGCAAACATCATGCTGTTTAAAGCTAGTGTGGCATGCACTGCACTCTAAGGATCTCATTTATCAATGACTACTGTGGCATTTCAGGGGGGATGTCCATGTAACTCACTTTAAAGTCCATGTAATATGCCTCTTCTGACTGAGTTACATAATATTATTCATTATTATTGATTTCTGTCTCTGGTGGTAAGCAATGGATGTAAATGTGCTTACGAAGAGAAGAATGGGTGTGGGCAAGATGAAATATGGCCAGAGGCATAGGTTTGCCTTATTTATTCTTTAAATAATCATGTGGACTTTCAAAACTAGCACAAAGCTGATGATATTGCCTTTATATGCTCTTGATATTATTCGAATTTCACAGTTGCTAAGGCAAACTCTAATGAAAAGTTATCTTAAAGGGTAAGCTAGAATCATTTGTGTGTTTAGACCTAATAAAGCATCATTATGCCTTTTGTAATGGAAAATTAAATAGTTAAAAAAACAGATATGAATAGTTTTACATAAAACCCACAAATATTACATTTGAAATTTTGAAGTAGCCAGTGTGGAGTACTTTGAATGAGAGTCTTGATCCAAATATGTTTTTCATAAATTAATTTATATGTAGATTTATTTACAGAGACATAAGCAAAGACCTTGTTTGAAAAATGAGAATAAATATTGAAAGGGAGCATTTTAAAAGAGCACACTAGGATATAAACTGAAATTCTGAATAGTAAAAATAAAAATATCCACTATCATATTGAACTTGAACTCATAACATTCTAGTCATTCATTAATATCCATTTATTGAGAGGCTGTGTGCGATAGTACACCACCTGCAGGAGGTAGACTTGATCTGTGCTCTCAGAGCAGAGTAGGACGGCAAAGGCAACTAAACAGTAAATAAGTAAGTCATTATCACAAGAGTGGTCCTAAGACAGGGGACATATAGAATGCGATAAGAACACAGAGGGGGCATTTAAATTTACAACTGTAGGGTAAGTAAGAACTGGTCCAGGAAAACATAGGGCTCAGGGGGTAATGTACCAGGCAGAAGAGAGGATAGCATAAAAAAATACACAGATATTTGAGACACCATGGTACTAAACTTAAAAAAAAAAAAAAAAAAGCAAAGACAGAAATTGGTAGATAAAAAGTTAAGCACACTGGAAGTGCCAAGATGTGAAGCAAAAGAGGTGGGCATTCACCAGATTATGGAAGGTTTGATAAGCATGTAAAGGAAACAGACTCTTATTTATCCTAAGGTAATGGAAAGTTATTAAAGATTTTAAAGACTAGGGAATGTTTTAGTAAGATAGTATCAAAAGTCAAAGAGCCTGGAAAATGGCATCAAGCCTGAAGATATAGAGATACAGACATAAAGATAATTGAGAGGAGTAGTAGTCAAATGAGAGCTGAAGGTAACCTGATTATTTGGGTAACCCGAATATTTGAACAGAAAGTGAAAGTGAAGTCGCTCAGTTGTGTCCCACTCTTTGTGACCCCATGGACTATATCCAACCACCCTCCTCCATCCATGGGATTTTCCAGGCAAGAGTGCTGGAGTGGGTTGCCATTTCCTTCTCTAGAGGATCTTCCCGACCCAGGGATCAAACCATGTCTCCAGCATTGTAAGCAGACGCTTTACCGTCTGAGCCACCAGGGAAGTCAGGCAACCCAAATATTTGAATAAGCCAAATGATTGATAATTATCAATTATCTCCATTATCAAATACTGGGACTTAATAATTGATTTAAGTAGCAAATGAAGAAGTAGAGAACAATTACTTTCTGGCTTCCCTGGTACTGTTTATTGAGAAAGGATATACTAGAGAAAGTAGTTTGGTTTGGGGACTCAGAATATAGTTTAAGATATGCTGAGCATTGAGAAAAGCCAAGTCTGAAGTACATGATAGGTGGCTGAGCTAAGTAAAAAGATGAAAGAAGGTGAGAAGTATTACTTTGTAACTAAACCATGGCTTAAAATGAGATCATCCAATGAAAAAAACACAGCAATTTGATGGCTCTATGTATTTTATGCATTGGAGACTTTATACACGAAACTAGGTACTTCATTTTCTCCTCATCCAAGTCTAGGATCAAATCATCATAATAAAGATTCTTTAAAATGTTCCTGTGAAATATTATCAAATTTCTCAATCCTTAGAGATCTAGAATCTTGAGAAATCATAGAACCGGTTCTTTGTTGCTACAGAAATATACCTATGGTCAGAATAGATAGATAGATAGATAGATAGACAGAAGCAAACTTAACAACCTGGGGATAGCCTTAGGACACAGCAAATGTCAGATTCCAGAGTACATGGTGGATTTCACTTAGATAAATTCCTGGTTGATGCAGTTTCATTGATATTCCCAGAAGGTACTTCAGTGACCTTCCTGGCCTTCCCTTATTTAGTATTTCCTACTCTTTTCATATAACTTATAAATAAGAAATATCATGTAGTTTTGAATGTTGGGCAGTCTGAACTCTGTAACTCTGCTCTGTTTAAATGGCTCGTAAAGATACTCTTCCTGCTTTAATTCCATCTACAATTAAAAGCAATTAAAAGTGGTAGAAAACTGATGTCCAGTGTAAAATATCTTTAGCATGATTTTCAGTCCTTCCAAATCTCTCCATTCTATTCACTTTCCCATCATCCTACATTGCTGTCATTTCAAAACTTGTTCATTTTCTTCAGGCCTCTACTTTTCCCTTTAGGAGATGGAGAAAGAGTTAAGAGGTTGTTAAGAGCTGATCTTACCTCTGTTTTCACTTAGGAAATAAAGGCCCTTAGATATAAGCTCTCTCAATTTACTGCTTTCTCTACTGCTGATCCCCTTTGTTCTAATAACCTTATTATTTTATTCACTTATTCTTACTGTGTGTGTAACATCACTTCAATCATGTCCAACTCTTTGTGACCCCACGGACCATAGCCCACCAGGCTCCCAGGTCCATGGGATTCTTCAGGCAAGAATATTGGAGTGGGTTGCCATGCCCTCCTCCAGGGGGACTTCCCAACCCAGGGATTGAACCCACATGTCTTGTCACTTGCATGGGCAGATGGGTTCTTTACACTAGCGCCACTTGGGAAGCCCCTTTATTCTTATTACCCCCACCAAAAAACTATTTACCAGACACATTCTTCCAGATTTAGACAAGTTCCTCAGCACTGAACTTTATTCCATATCCTATATCATTTTTCTTAAGTACTCTCCTGAGTTACCTTACCCTTAACAAATAAAGAAAAAGCTTGAATCACTCTCTTTAAATACAAAACTAAATAGTTACCTAACATAAAGCAAACAAACAAAAACAGCAACAATAATCTTTTAAAACCATATATATCCCCACTATACTTTGTGAAGGATGTTACTTAAGTTAGTGTGTTAGACGCACAGTCATGTCTGACAGTGTGCAACCTCATATACTGTAGCCCACCAGGTTCCTCTGTCCATAGAATTTTCAAAGCACAAATAATATGTAATTTAATATTTTTCTATTTCAATTACCTACTATTGCTAATAGATCTCTTGATATTCTGAAAAAAGAAATTATATATATATAATATATATGTATATATATATATACACACATA